>JAXQQM020059097.1:0-23547 GCA_034641835.2 Pinus albicaulis | reverse complement strand
CTAATGTTGCCTTGTCTTTTGATTTGCCAAAATATCAAAACACAGGACACCAACACCATGATCAGATTTTCAGCCCACCTACATTGCAGGAGCTCAAGGTGGAAGAGGATTTTCAGGAGTTTCCATGTTGGGAGGTAACTCACTTTGTATGGATGATTTATTGGGGATGGAGGATCCACATGGGAATGATGATTCCCAATGCATTTCAGATCCCATGCCTCAAGGGGACCTCTAGAGAGCATCGTATTGCCTCCTTGAGTACTTTACTTATTCATGATGATAGTTATTTGGCTAGCTTGCATGCTTGGGAGGGGCAATATGGAGATTAATTGATGAGACAACATCTCATTCCTTGGAGGAGTTTATCATATGTGGATGCTTCAGTAGGAGGAGGGGAGACTTCCCAGTTCTATCCTTGTAGTTGCTTGAGGATAAGCAACATTTGGGAGGGGAGGACTGTAATATTCCAAAATTAGCATGCAGCTAATTGGAATATTGAATTTTGCGGATTTCACTTAGGAGATGAATAAATGGGTAAGGAGGCCCACACATTTCAAAAATAAGAATAAAATCCCTCATAGTGTGAAAAGGGATAATCATAGGAGCTGGATTTCACACCCTCATGTGAGAAAAGGGGCATTTGCATGTGGACAAGGTCAAGTTTGACCAAGTCAACAACGTTGGAATAGGAGGTGGAGATCATCTTTGGAGACATTGTAGAGATCGTAGGAGGAAGATTCCTTGGTGGAGGAAACCATAATGAGTGGGACCCAATGTGAGAGGCCTTCCATTTGTATAAAAGGAGAGAAGGTAGCCATATGAGGACATGTTATTGATTATTGATTTTATGGTCTGCATGACTTTGTGCTTTCTTCAATTGTTTAGTTGAGATTGTTGTGCTGCTTAGCACAAGGTATTCCTATTTAGGAATTCCTTATATTTTTTTGAGAGGCCTCTTGAGGGAGTTTGTACTGTATTTCTCCACATCTAGGCTTGAGGCCAAGCATCCTCCTTCAGCTACAACATTATTTCTGTAGCAGTATAATGTTGTGTTGCAGGGTGTTGCAGTGGAGGGTCCACAACACCACTTTCAGAGCTCATTTTTAGAGGAGGAAGCTTTCCTTCCTTAGGGAGATCAGTGAGGAAGCCCTTGGTGTAGATTTCATATATTGGCACTTGGCCAACATAGTTTCTATTTCCTATAGCGCAGTCCCTCTCCTTCACTGTGTTATTTTCAGTGAGTATTTGTAGTGAGGGTTTGCAGATTGTTTGGAGGGTGAGATCTTCAGTGTTAGGACCAGAATTTCACTTGGAAAATCCATTAGAGGAGGAATATTAATATTTTGCATCATCTTCAACCATCTCCATCTAGTTCTTGAGTTGCAGCTGATATTCAGTCTAAAGACTACAACTCCGACATTTTTGTATTCAGATTTAAATCCTTAGTTTTGAGCTAGTTTCCTAAGGAAAGGGTCAGTCCTTCTTCCAGAAAGCTAGAAAAGGGGATTCTCATATATTTCTTGTATCATTCAGCTATATGTATATAAAGCTGTAGTAAGACTGTTATTTCATAGCTGGTTGTGTAGATTTACTCTTTTGTACTTATGCTTTCGAGAAACCCTTGCCGAGTTATCTCAATAATGTATTGAAGAGGATAGATCTATGTTTTCTCAGCATATTGATTAATAAAACTACAGATCTATGGTTTCCTATCATATTGTTACAGAAACCCTCATCAAATCATGCAGTCACTTGCTTCAGAAATTCTGCATGGTGTAAGTCATGGGATATGGGTGTTTCTAAGCCATTTTGAGGGGATATTTTTTTAACTTAGCAAAAGGGATTTGTTTCTGATCCCGTTTGGTATTTGAGGGCCATAATATATATTATAAGGGATCTAAGTGTTATTTCCCACTGTTATAGCGTAATTTTCTAGAAATAACATTTTTATGGTCAATATTATTGAATTTTCTCATTTGGGATATTACAATCTCTCTATCTTCTTCCATCTCTATTTATCTCTTAATCCCTCTCTCCCTATATCCCCCCCCTCTAGATATGTTTCTATCTCACCCCCTCTCTCCTTCTCTCTCTCTACCTCCCTCTCTCCACCTCCTCTCCCCCCCTCATATTTTTCTATATCCTTGGTTACCTCACTCAATCCATGATTCACAAAAACCCCCTTCCAACTCTCTCTATCTCTCTCAAACTCTATCTATATCACACTCGCTTTATCCTTCTCAATCTCTCCCTCACTCCCTCCCATTAGAATATTTTTTTTTTATCTCACGCCTCTCTCTCCATATCAATCTAACTCTCTCCCACTCCCTCTTCCTCCCTCTTCCTCTTCATATCACTTTCCATCCTCTATCTCTTCCCTCATTCCTCCATTTATCTATCCCTTTATCAATCCATTCTTCACAAAAATCCCCCTCCAACTCTCTCTCTCTTTTTCTCTCTTTACACTCCAACACTGTCTCTATCTGCCTCCTCCTCTACCTCACCCAATTTAATTCTCTTCCCCCCTTGTCATCTCTCCATATCATACTCTTTATCTCTCTTCCCCATCCTCCCTCTCTCTCTTTCTCTTTTTATCCCCCCGCCACTTCTTCTCACTCACATATTCTCTCTCTCCTCTCTCTCTCTCTCTCAATCCTTCCTTCACAACATCCACCCCAAATTTTTTCTCTTTCTTCCTCCCCATGTCAACCAAGAATAAGTCTCTCTCACCCCCCTTTCCTCTCATTCTCCATCTTCCCTCTCTCCCTTTCCTCCTCCCTCTCCCCTCCCCCTAACTCTTTCTCTCTCTCTCTCTCTCTCTACCTCTCTCTCTCTCTCAATCCTTCCTTCACAACATCCACCCCCAACTTTGTCTCTTTCTTCCTCCCCATGTCAACCACACATATGTCTCTCTCATCCCCCCTTCCTCTCATTCTCCATCTTCCCTCTCTCCCTTTCCTCCTCCCTCTCCCTTCCATATATCTCTATATTTGTCCCTCTCTCTCTCTCTCTCTCTGTCCCTCTCTCTCTCTCTCTTATCCTCTCCCTCAATCCCTCTCATTCGACTATCTTTTTTTTTTCTCCCACCTCTCTCTCCATATCAATATAAATCTCTCCCACTTCCTCTTCCTCCCTCTTCCTCTTCATATCACTCTCCATCCTTTCTCTCTTCCCTCATTCCTCCATTTATCTATCCCTTGCTAAGTCCATTCTTCAACACAATCCCCCTCCAACTCTCTCTCTCTCTCTCTCTCTCTCTCTCTCTCTCTCTCTCTCCACACCAACATTGTCTCTATCTCCCTCCTCCTCTCCCTCACCCAATCTCATTCTCTTCCGCACTTTTCATCTCTCTATATCATAATTTTTATATCTCTTCCCCATCCTCCCTTTCTCTCTTTCTATTTCTATCCCCCCCACTCTTGCTCACTCACATAATCTCTCTCTCCTCTCTTTCTCTCTCAATCCTTCCTTCACAACATCCACCCCCAAATTTGTCTCTTTCTTCCTCCCCACGTCAACCACACACATGTCTCTCTCACCCCCCCTTCCTCTCATTCTCCATCTTCCCTCTCTCCCTTTCCTCCTCCCTCTCCCCTCCATCTAGATCTATATTTGTCCCCCCCTCCTCTCTCTCTCCCCCTCTCCCTCTCTCTCCTCTCTCTCTCTCTCTTTCTCTCTCAATCCTTCCTTCACAACATCCACCCCCAAATTTGTCTCTTTCTTCCTCCCCACGTCAACCACACATATTTCTCTCTCACCCCCCCTTCCTCTCATTCTCCATATTCCCTCTATCCCTTTCCTCCTCCCTCTCCCCTCCCTCTAGCTCTATATTTTCCCTTCCCCCCCCTCTCTCTCCATGCTTTGAAACCCCCCTCTCTCTTTACCCTCCATCTATGAGTCTATTACCCTCCATTTATCCTTCTCTATCTCTCCCACACACACACACACACTCTCTCTCTTTGTATCTACCTGTCTCTCTATCTGCCCCCCCCCCTCTCTCTCTCCCTTCGTATCTACCCGTCTCTCTATCTGCCTCTATTCCATTTACTTTATGACTCTCTCTCTCTTTCTCTCCCTCTCTCTCTCCATGCTTCGAAACCCCCCTCTCTCTTTACCCTCCATCTCCGACTCTATTTCCCTCCATTTATCCTTCTCTATATCTCTCACACTCCCTCCCTTTAACTCTATTTTTATCTAAATATCTGTCCTTCTCCCCCCTTCCCCCTCTCCGTATCTATCTTTCTCCCCCTCTCCCTATCTCTCTCTCCCCTTCTCCCTCCCTCATTCACAACAACCCCTCCAAATTTTTCTCTCACTTCCTCCCCATGTCAACCATAAATATCTCCCTCCGTCTTTCCTTTTCTCTCTTACTTTTCAACTCTCAATCACTTTCTCCCCTCACTCACCAAATTATTCTTCACCACTCCTTGCTCTCTTTCTCTCTCCCCCTTGGCCCCTCTATCCCTCCCCCTCTCACCCTCCCCATCCCCCAAATCCGTCTCAACCATTTTCCACCAACTCATCCTTCCTCACCCCGACCTCTCTCTCTCTCTCTCTCCTTCCTTCTCTATTTATCTCCCTTGGCCCCTCTATCCCTTCCTCTGTCACCCTCCCCACCCCGCCAAAACCACCTCAACCATTTCCCATGTGTTAAATTCAATAGCTACAAGAATAATTGTGTGTTCCTAGCGCTGAAAAGCACAAACCTTTTGGAACGTGCACATGTTATTGGCACTAAAAATGAGCATGCGCTAGGAATGAGCATTTGTTTTTCTAAATTGAAAGTTTTCCTAGTAGGAATCATACATACACACTGACTTGGTTGCTTCAAATATAGGTTCAAAATCATGGTCTTCGTGGTTTGGGCTACAAATACATGAAAAATTCATTTTTTGAGAAAACAAATACACATATCTATCTTTGACATTATTTTTCTATAAGCTAGACAACTCCATTATCCATGAAATGACACACCCATATAGATTCAACTACACACACACACGCACACACACACACACAATTTTTAATGCATTTTTGTCTTGACACATATCAAAATATTAAAATACATCCCTCATCTATAGCCAGGCACCAAATTGGTGTATGAGACCCCATTGTTTGTGGGACACATCCGTGCAGTGATTTTACTACTAAGTGCACGAAAACATACATACTCTACCCCCCTCTGGTTTTTAACTTGTGACCTCTTATGTGGAAACACATGCTCTTAACCATTAGGCCTACTCAAGCTGTAGTAAACAAAATCATTGATCAATTTCCAAAACACCATGGGGTGAACGATTCCATCTGTATAATCCTAAGAAGGTTGAAGATTCAAATAACTTTCTTTTAGATTGTCCATCTTATACTCACATTCAATCCAATTTTAAAAATATTTATCACACTGCCTTCTTAACATTTAAATTAGCAAAACTATAGTGATCATTTTAAGCTTAAAAATAAAATTTTAAAAAATTCGAATTAATTTCTTACCCTCTTAAAATTCAGTATATAATTATATATTTAATTCAATTTCTTATCTTCTTAAAATTCAAGATATATATTTAATAATTATCATGACCATAGTTCTTAAATATATTTATTTAACTTGGATGTAGCAATAAAAAATGATGTATACTCTTTTAGAGTTAGTGCATAACTTTCTTCCCTATTAAAAAAATAATAAATACATTAATAAAATTATTATTTTTAATTATATATTATTAAATTTATAAATAAATTTAATATATTGAAAATTATTCTTATTATACAAATATTTACACTTAACCTTGTAATTTCCATAAATCCTATGAAAATTTAACTAAAATTAAAAAATATATATATTAAAAAAATCAAAGCATCCAACTTTTAAAAATATTATATTTTAGTGATTTGAAACTTAATTGATTGTCTTTTTTTTAAGAAGAAAAAAAACACTGTTATATTAAAAATTCGTATATCATTAGATCATATATAAGATATAATAATATCCAAGTCATTACTTACATATGCCACATAGAAAAACGTGATATGTAATCACTAGCAAAAAAGCGTTCCAACCCAATATATCAAAGAGGAGAAAAAACAGAATCCATGAGTACATGTACCCATGTGAGCCTTATAACTAGTTCTAATAAACTGCCTAAAAACCAGATTGAAACTAAACATTTATATAAAAAACACCCTCAGAGTCAAGTGTCCAGTGCAGGGCCAGAGTGTATGTCGATCATCTGTGGCAAAACATCATATAGGAGTCATGATTTAAGAACAAAAAACATAAAAAGAGCTCCAGTATATAAAATGCAGGAAGATATTGAAGCAGAGAAAATAAAAGCAGGAGAAAATAGAAAGTCTGGCTTGCTTGTAGAGTTCAGGCTCGCTTGATGCAGGTCCAAGTGGGAAAGAATTAAGGCAGAGGAAAAACATGTGAATTCACTAAACTCAACTCCTGTAATGTGAAATCTGAATGGTTCCAAATGGAGTCACCAATATTTTTTTGGACAATAAGTCAACATCTGTGTTGTTCTTTCTTTCTATAAATATGCTGTATAGTGTAAGAATGAAATTTCAATTTCCTGAGAAGATATTTGATCCACTGGTTCCACTGTTTCCATCTATTGTGTATTTAGAGTTTCCATAAATATGAATAGAGGGTAGATTGAGATGATAAGCAATCAAGATCCTATTCTATAAGGTCATAATTTCTGCTTGCTATTTGAGCTAGTACCCCCATTTCAACATATATCATATTGGTTTTTGTTGGTAAGATTTATCCAGGCACCACAACCACATATTTTCTCTATCAAAATAAATCGCAGGAAGGTAAATATGGTGAGAGCTATTTCTAATAGAATGATCAAAATTTCCTTAGACGTATTATCATAATAACCAACCAAATTTAATTTTTCACTTTTTCCACCCCCCCCTTTTTTTTTAACTCTACTTTCATAACATTTCCAGATACATGACCCGATTGGGGAAAGCAATTGAACCTGTGATGAATGCTATAAAAACCCGCCTCATCACCGTTTAACCAAGACCCCACAGACCTTACAAAAAAAAAAAAAAAAAAAAAAAACCCCAAATTTTATTTAAACCTCCTTAGACGTATTATCAAATGAGGTTGTGCATGGAAAAAAGAACGTGTTTTCCAGAAGTTTCTGTTTGACCCGCCCATCAAATTTAAAAATTCAACCAATACGGAGTCTGCAACGGCAGGTTGATTAACACCGTCCCTCGGTTATTTTTTTACAGGAAACTCTCTGCACTAGATTGAATGGTATCGAGGTCATATTTCATTTCTGCCCTGGATGGAAGGCGGTGGGTATTGATTCTGTGGGTCGGGCTGGCGGGATGATAGTAGTATGGAATACTCTAAGTTTTGATCTCAAGGCTTATAAATTTTTTGGCAGAATATTGCTACATGGTTTCTTCAGAGGGACATTTGAAAAGATTGCCATCATAAATCTATGCTGTAGTCTAACTAGACTGCCTTTTTGCCCTGAAAATCATTGAAATTTAGATAAGATTTTAAGAAAATCCGGTAGGGATTTTTGTAAATCCAAATTATAGTTATCAACCTTCAATATTTTGGGTGACTAGAGGTTTTTGATGGTGCTGAATCCATTTGCATCATCAAAAACATGATTCAAACACTGCTATTACAAGATTTCTGAAAAAAAATTGCCCGGATTTTGGCCAATTTTGACCGTTTGGGCAATTCTTCTAGCTAGTTAGACAACTCCTAAATCTATATGCACCTTAGAAGGCGCGCATTGATTTCTGGGATAAGATGGATATCTGTGGTATATTAAACCTAAAAAACCTAATGATGATTGGATATTTCAATATCACTCTTGCTGCTGAGGAATCATGGGGTACGCCGGCGAGAAATGATCCTATTGATGGAAAAATGGCTCGGATATTTGGAAAAGATAACATGGCTGACATAAGACCTGTTTTGATTGTGCCTACTTGGTCAAACAGGCGGAGCGAAATAGAATACATTGCAAAGAGACTGGATCATGCTTTGATAAAACCTGAGATAATCAACCTGTTGGGTAATATGAGATCGCGAGTGGTATCTTCCACTCTTTCCGATCACATGGTGATATTTTTATCATGGAGACAGGAATCCAAACCAAAGGGATGGATTTTTAAGTTCAATCGCGTATGGTTAATGGACCTGGAATTCATTGATCTCGTGAATGATTTCTGGAAGAAAGAGAACCAGGATGGCTGCACAAATGGATGGTACAATCTGGCGGATAAGCTTAGAAGGCTGAAGAGTATTGTGAAAAATTGGGAACAGAACAAGAAGAGGGATCAAAAGAAATAATATCATGACATTAAAGTAGTCATAGATAGGATTTATAAGCAGATGGTGGATGTAGCTCCTGATGAGAAAGCTTATTGTTTATTGGCTGAATTGGAGGCCCATAAATTGGCCTTATTACAGATTCAAGAAATTACATGGAAGATCAAGGGCAGAAAACAGTGGCTTCGGGAAGGGGACTTGAATACCAGATATTTTCACCTCTGTGCTAATGGGAGGCATAATAAAAATGCAATTTGGAAAATACTATTTATGAAGTGGGTGATAAAGGCTATTGACCCGGATATCAGAAAGGAAGTATACATGCATTTCAAAGATTTCTATAAGGTGACAGGTAGTATAGAGGTTCAATGTCAATGATGGGTTGTTGACCAATTACTGCGTATATTTGATCAAGAGGCGAATGATGCTATATTGCAACCGATATCAAAAGTGGAATTAGAATATGTATTAAAATATTTTGCATGGGATAAGAGTCTGGGACCTGATGGCTAGCCAGTCAAATTCTTCCTGAAGTTTTTTGATTTATTGGGGGATGAACTATTGGTTGTTTCTGAACAGATCTGTATACTGGGCTATGTGCTAGGGGATTTGAACTCCACTTTTATTGCTTTGATCCAAAAATCTTCTGAAACTTCTTTTTTTAATGATTTTAGGCCCATTTCTTTGTGTAATTTTTTATATAAACTTACTTCTAAGATCATAGAAAATCGTTTGAAAGGGTATTTTTCCAAATCGATATCAGAGGAACAATATGGTTTTCTGCAGGGTCGATCGATCCATGATGCGGTTGCCATTTCCCAGGAAGCAATGCATAATATTCATGACCAAAAAAAGGAATCCCTTATTATGAAGATCAATTTATATAAGGCATATGACTCAGTTGACTGGTCATATATTAGACTCGCTATCCTCAAAATTGGATTATCAATGCCTGCAATTAGGTGGATAATGGCTTGCATCAGTTTGGTTAAGATATAGTGTACTCATCAATGGTATACTGAATGATTTTTTCTTGGTTGAGAGAGGACTTAGGCAAGGATGTACCTTATCACCTCTTATTTTTATTTTGGTGATGGACAGATTCAGTAAGCTCATTAAGATGGCCACTAACATGGGGTATTTTGCTGGCTTATCCTTCTCTCCTGAGGTATGCATCACACATTCCCTTTTTTTGGATGATTTACTTGTATTTGGGAATCTTGTCAGGAATCATTGGTACTACCTATCTAATATGATGAATTGTTTTGGAGTGGAAACTAGTATGTGCATAAACAAAGCTAAATCTATTCTTATATATGACAATGGTGATATCGAAGAGATATTGTTTATTGCTGGGTTTCTTGGGATTAACTCAAGGTTGATTAGGGGTGGTTTTACCTATCTAGGTTTTCGTTTGAAGCCATGCACCTATTTTAATAAGGATTGGGAATGGTTGTTGGAAAAATATAAGAATAAAATCCTAAAATGGACCAATAGGTGGCTTACTTTGGGGGGTCGATATATTTTGATTCAGGCTGTACTGTCACAGCTCATGGTGTACTGGGAACATTTATACTTCTTAGCAGCTTTCATTATTGGTAGAATTAATGCAATTATATCCCAATTCTTATGGGTGGGCTTGTCAACAAAGAGGAAATATCATCTATGTAAGCTGTAATTTCTCACGATTCCCAAATCTTGTGGTGGATGGGGTTTGATGGACCTTAGGGTCTTCTCTAATGCACTTCTCACTAAATCTTTGTGGAGAGATTTAAATGTTGATGGGATCTGGAAAAAGATTATTGAGTGTAAATATATTAGTGATAGATCATTGCACAAGCTCTTCTATGGAACTTTTGTTGCTCCCCATCAGGCATCAAATATCTGGCGTAGCCTATCTAAAATATAGGATATTATCAGTGATAGACTAATTTGGAAATTTGGTAATGGGAAAAATATTACCATTGCAAGCGAAAGGATTATGGGTATACAGGAGGTGGAGATTATTGGGGGGGATGTTATACACAGGCTTACCCAAAGGGGATTCATATATCTAGCTAACATTATATCTCACTGGGAATTAGGTGCTCCGGTTTGGAAATCATCAAATGCAATGGGTCTTCAAAATAGTGATAGGGACAAATGGAAGAGATTCATTGGAAATTTACAGAATGCGGGGTTTTCATACAACCGAAAGGGGGATCAGATTACTTGGGCATGATCTTTGAATGGGAATAATATCATTGTTCATGAACTTTATCAGAATATTGAAGCTGAAATGATATCTGGGCCGCTCTTACTGGGTTTCTATGCGACATGGGGGTGGAAGATCCCACACAAAATCATATTGTTCATATGGCTCCTAAGGCAGGGCAGGATTCTAACTTGGGCGAACATTAAAAAATGTGGCAATCTGGGTCTGGGTAGATGCATACTCTGTAAAGAGCATGATGAAACAATTGGCCATCTGTTCTTTGAATGTAATGTTGCAAGAAGGGTATGGTGCTTATTTCTGTCCCTTTCTAATAATCCCCATTGGCGATCTATTGATTGTAAACAAAATTTTATTTTATGGGTTACAAATACTAGAGGGTACAAGTCTCTCCCTTATTATGTTTGTTGGGAAATATGGGGTACACGTAATCACATGATATTTCTAGAGGACACTCTCGACATTGCTCGGATACACTCTTATATTATGGTTCGACTGAGGGGTGTACCTACTAAAATTGCGGAGTGTACTGACCTCTCGTTTTGCTGTAGACCTCATTGTATTAATCTCCCTGTGATTTACTTTGATGGTGTACAAACTTGATAGCATATGCGGGTGTGGAGCATGGATAAAAGTATCTAAAGTTGAGAGGTATCATATATATTGGAACGAAGGGCAAGGGTCTAATAACAAGGCTGAGGGCGGGCTTTTCAACAAAGAAGAAATATCATCTATGTAAGTTGTCATTTCTCACGATTCCAAAATCTTATGGTGGATGGGGTTTGCTGGACCTTAGGGTCTTCTCTAATACACTTCTCGCTAAATCTCTGTGGAGAGCTTTAAATGGTGATGGAATCTGGAAAAATATTATTGAGTGTAAATATATTAGTGATAGATCATTGCACAAGCTCTTCTGTGGAACTTTTGTTGCTCCCCATCGAGCATCACAGATCTGGCATAGCTTATCTAAAATAAAGTATATTATCAGTGACAAACTGATCTAGAAATTTGGTAATGGGCAACAGATTCCCATTGCAAGCATCAGGATTATGGGTATACAGGAGGTGGATATTATTGAGGGGGATGTTATACATAGGCCTACCCAAAGGGGATTCATATATCTGGTTGAAATTATATCTCACTGGGAATTAGGTGCTCCTATTTGGAAATCATCAAATGCAGTGGGTCTTCAGAACAGTGATAGGGAAAAATGGAAGAGATTCAATGGAGCTTTACAAAATGTGGGGCTTTCATACAACTGAGAGGGGGATCAGATTACCTGGGTGGGATCTTTGAATGGGAATAATATCATTGTTCATGAAATTTATTAGAATATTAAAGATGAAATGATATCTGAGCAGCCCTTATCGAGTTTCTATGCAGCGTGGGAGTGGAAGATCCCGCACAAAATCATATTGTTCATATGGCTCCTAAGGCAGGGCAAGATTCTAACTTGGGCGAACATTCAAAAACGTGGCAATCTGGGTCCAGGTAGATGCATACTGTATAAAGAGCATGATGAAACAATTGGCCATTTTTTCTTTGAATGTAATGTTGCAATAAGGGTATGGTGCTTATTTTTGTCCCTTTCTAATGATCCCCACTAGCAGCCTATTGATTGTGAACAAAATTTTATTTTTTGGGTTGCAAATACTAGAGGGTACAAATCTCTCCCTTATTACCAGTTGTTGGGAAATATGGGGTGTGCGTAATCGCATGATATTTCGAGAGGACACTCTAGACATTGCTCGGATACACTCTTATATTATGGTTTAGCTGAGGGGTGTACCTATTTAAAATTGCGGAGTGTACTGACCTCTCGTTTCGCTGTAGACCTCATTGTATCAATCTCCCTGCGATTTACTTTGATGGTGCACAAAAGGATGGCATATGCGGGTGTGGAGCATGGATAAAAGTATCTGAAGTTGAGAGGTATCATATATATTGGAACAGAGGGCATGGGTCTAATAACAAGGTCGAACTAATGGCTTTATGGAGTGGGATCATGGTTGCTTTCCATCTACAAATACCATGTATCAATATATATGGAGATTCTAAGGTTATCATAGATGGTATATTTGGTATATCTAGCTTACAGGGGCAACATTTAAGAGGTTGGATTGATCGCACTATGCATATATTATCAAAATTCCAGAAGTATTCTTTGAATCATATATGCAAAAAACTTAATATGAGGGCTGAAAAATTATCAAAGTCTGGTTTGGATGAGCCATTTGGTTGCATTTCGGTTCTGAATTTCAAAAAATCTACTCAGGAGGCTTCTTTCTCTTACCCTTTGCATTGAGTATTATGGTCTATGATTACACGGGGGGCTTCATATCATGGAAGCCTATACATAGAACAGACAACAAAGGTATCTGTTACGTCGGGGATAATTATCAAGCGAGTTTGTTATCTGTTTGTCTATCAAGCGAGCCTGTATTGAGCCTAATATCAGATGGTCCATAAACCAAGCGTGTTTAATGGTTTTCAAAATATGGTTTTATTTTTCTCTTTCAGGGGTGAAGAATGACATTAGGATTCTGCATTAATCTCCTTTTTGGTTTTTGTTTATTGATATAGATCGTATGCTGATAGAACTGAAATACTTCTTGCCTACTTTATATATCTGCAAATTGTTGGTGGCGGACCAGTTACTTTAAGTTGATGTATTAATTTGGAAATCTGGATCCTCTAATATCATGTATTTGGCTTGATGGTGCTCTCTCAGGAGCTAGTATGAGTTGGTTCCTGAATACTTTCTGAACATGTTGCCACCTGACCCCTTTTACTAGATCTTGATGTTTTAATGGGTCAAGTGTATAATGTATTATGACATATGGACTGTTTTAATACAATGAAACATCGTTTTTTCTCTATTGAAAAAAAATAACGGCAGGTAGTAGCATATAACTAAATTTGTTAATTTTATGGGAGTTGTTTATCTGTCGAGGAATTGTATTGATAGTTAAAATTGGTTGGAATTTGGGCAAAAGTTTTTTAAGAAATCTTGCAATAGGTGTTTGAATCATATTTTTGATAGTGGAAATGAGTTCAACACCATGAAAAATATTTTAAAACACCCAAAATATTGAAGTTTGATAACTATAACTTAAATTTACAAAAATCCTTGCAATATTTTCTTAAAATCTTACTAAAATTTCCATAATTAAAAAAAAAAAAAACAATCTAGTTAGACTACTACACTTTGATCTATGACAGTTTCAACCTTCTCATATTTCCACACTTATATTTGATCATTTATTCTTTTTCCAGATGGCAATCCTTATCTAGATTATTAATTTTAGGAATATTTGGGAATCGGATAACCGAAGTAACGTCAATTTGTTAGTATTTATGAATATTTCAAAATCAAAGGATAGTGAGTCAAAAATATTTGTTGATTTTATGTATGATAACAAAATTTTGCTAAAATCCAAGAGAGAGGGTGATTTGAACACAAGATATTTTCATAAGTGTGCAAATGAGAGACGTAATAAAAATGCTATATGGGAGATACAGGCACAGGATGGGATTAGGAAGCTCTAAAACATTGAGATCAAGCACTTTAATGACTTCCACAAAGCAGAGATGGGTATTGATGCACACTGTCAGAGATGGGTTATTGAATATATGCCACGAATGTTTGATCAATTGGAAAATGAATCATTAGAGTTTCCTATCACTAAACAAGAATTAGAAGTAGTCCTCAAATCTTTTGCCTGTGATAAAAGCCCGGGCCGAGATGGCTGGCCGGCTGAATTCTTTCTTCAGTTTTTTGATTTACTTGATGATGAATTGCTCTGTGTGATTGAACAAGTTCGTTTATTGGGCTATGTACCTGGGGATATGAACTCTACTTTCATTGCATTGATTCCAAAAGTATCTGATCCCATATCATTTGCAGATTTTAGACCTATTGCATTGTGCAATGTGTTATACAAGATAACGTCAAAAATTATTACCAACCGTATCAGAGGTTTTCTTTATAGATATATTTCGGAGGAGCGGTATGGGTTCTTGAAAGGAATATTGATTCACGATGCCGTTTCTATCGCTCAGGAAGCAATGCACATTATACATGGCCAAAAGAAGGAGGCTCTAATCATGAAGATTGACTTATATAAGGCTTATGATACTATGGACTGGTCCTTCATCAGACTTTCTCTTCTCAAAGTTGGTCTCTCTATGTCTTTTATCTGGTGGATCATGGCTTGTATTAGCACTTTCAGATATGTTGTTCTCATCAATGGTTTGCCAACAAATTTCTTTACAGCTAGGAGGGGAATTAGGCAAGGATGTGCCTTGTCTCCTCTTATATTTATTTTCGTTATGGATGGCTTTAGTAATATCCTGAAGATGGAAACAAACGCGGGCTACTATGCAGGATTATCCTTTTCGCCTTCGATATGCATTACTCACTCTCTCTTTGTGGATGATTTGTTGGTTTTTGGGAATCTTATTAGAAATCACCGGTTCTATCTATCCTATATTTTGACTTTTTTTGGAGCTGTTACTAGACTATGTATCAATAAAGGGAAATCAATCTTAATTTATGATAGTGGGGATATGGAAGAAATTAACTTTATTGCTGGTTTCCTAGGGGTTCATACGAGTCAACTTGTGGTGGGTATTACCTACCTGGGTTTTAGAATAAAACCTTGTGCATATTATAATTGGGACTAGGTATGGTTGCTTGACAAATATAGGAATAAAATCATGAAATGCACTAATAAGTGGCTTACACTTGGTGGACGTTTTATTCTGGTCCAAGCTGTTTTATCTCAACTTATGGTATACTGGTCTCATTTGTTTTACCTCTCGGCTTTCATTATTGGGAAATTAAATGCAATGATATCACACTTTATATGGGTTGGCGCTTCCACTCGCAAGAAATTTCATCTTTTCAAACTATCTCTTCTTTACTAAACCCAAAATACATGGATGTTGGGGTTTACTGGATTTACGGGTTTCTCAAATGCCTTGCTTACTAAATCACTATGGTGAGTTTTAAATGTCAAGGGGATCTGGTCCAAAATCATTGACCATAAATATATTTGGGGTGATCCCTTTCTACAACTTTACTGTGGAACTTTCGGGTCAGCTTTCAATTCCTCTCAAATATGGCGCAACTTCATAAAGATAAAAGATATCCTGGGTAGAAGATTGATTTGGTGCTTTGGAAATGGCCAAAAAATTCTTATAGGAGGTGATAGAATCATGTTTTTTATGCGATATTATTTCATAGGCTCAATCAAAGGGGCCATTTCTTTCTGTCTGATATCATTTCGCATTGGGTGCTTGGAGCCCCGATATGGAAATCTGCACATTCTATTGGACTACAGACCCTGGACATTGAAAAATGGGATTGATTTGTTGGTTCTCTTTAGTCTGCGAGATTATCATACAAAAGAGAAGGTGATAGGATCATATGGGATGGTTATATGCAGGAAAATGGTATACAGGTTCATGAATTATACCTTTATATCATTAATGAGTAGATTGATGATCACTCCTTGTCCTGTGTTTATTCAGCCTGGCGTTGGAAGATACCGCATAAGATTATGCTCTTTGGTTGGCTTCTTCGGCGGGGAAAAAATATCACATGGGATATCCTCATTAAATGTGGCTTCCAGGGCCCTAGTGAATGATGCCCATTTTTCCATATAAATGATGAATCAATGTTTCACCTTTTTCTTTATTGCATTATGTCTCTTAATGTTTGGAGGTTATTTACTCCGCTTATGGATGTGCCAAACCGGAGACCAATTGACTGTGAATAGAATTTTGAGATTTGGGCGGCCACTAAAGGTATTTTCAAATCCTTGCCATACTATGTTGTTTGGGAGTTATGGGGTGCCTGGAACCTTTTGATCTTTCAAGAAATTCCTTTCGACATCACAAGGATTCATACAAACATTATGCAATGGATGGGGAATATCACTAAGTCGAATTCTGATTTAGTTGACATATCTGTTTGTGGTCGCCCTCACAATATCGCTCTTCCAACGATTTATTTTGATGGGGCTCAGAAATACGGTATATGTGGGTGTGGGGCCTGGATTAAACTATATTCTATGGAACGTTATCATATTTATTGGAACGGTGGTCATGGGACCAACAAAAAGACTGAGTTCATGGCATTATGGAGTAGGATTATGGTGGTTTTCCATCTTGAACTTGCTAGTATTCATGTATATGGTGATTCCAAGCTCATAATCGATGGGATTTCTAGTAAGTGCAAGATGCAGGGTCAACACTTAAATGGATGGTTGATCGTATCCTATACATCCTATCCAAAATTCAGGATTTTTCGATGAATCATATTTTTAGGGAGTATAATACGAGGGTTGATCATCTGTCCAAAAAAGGTCTGGAGGTTCCTATCAGGTCTAGATAAAATATGCACATAATTGAAAAGAAGGAATTGTAGCTCTCAGGTGAGTACTGCACCTGGAGACTACACTCAAACTAAGAGATCACTCTCTTACAATCTACATTCATGAATGAAAGGTTACATCATTAAGTACATTACTAGAAATTAGGAAGTTGCAACCAAACCCCTAAACTCTAGGAACATATCCTAAACCAAGGAGATACGTTACAACTTGTGTAACATTTTCTCCATTAATACAAAATAATATAACTATTTTCAACTCCCCCCCTTGATGGAGAAAGGATTGTCCTGAACTCCTAGCATCCTTCTAAACAATTCAAACTTCACATGTGCAAGAGGCTTTGTAAAAATATCAGCCTCATTGTCACAAGTTTTACAATATTCAACAATAATTTATTTTGATTGTAGTTTCTCTCTGACAAAATGGAACTGAGTGTCTATATGTTTGGTGTTTTTATGAAACACTGGATTGTATGCTAATTTAATAGTGCTCTGGTTGTCACTTTTGATGGAAGTAGAGTTCTTCTGTTCTTCTCCTGCATCATTGAGAAGCCTTCTCAACCAGATCGCTTCACATGTTGCTGCACACAATGCTTGATACTTAGCTTCACATGAAGACAATGCTACAGTGCTTTGCTTCTTGCTGCTCCATGCTATGACCCCGGGTCCTATGCTGAATGCGTAACTTGTGATAGACCTTCGATCATCCAGGTTACCTGCCCAGTCTGAATCTGAAAAACCTGCTAGAATAACATCAGATGTGTCAGTGTATAAAATTCCATAATTAACAGTACCACAAAGATACCTCAACACGCTTTTTGCTGCTACCCAGTGACTTTCAAGCGGTTTTGACATGAATTGGCTCAACACACTAACAGAGTATGCCAACTCTGGTTTGGTTGTTGTGAGATATATCAAACTCCCAACCAGCTGTCTGTACATCGTGGCATCCACCTCCCTAGTCCCATCGTCACTGCACAACTTCAAATTCTGCTGCAAAGGTGTCACTGCTAACCTACACTTATCCATGCCAAACTTTTCCAACAGATTTATAGCATACTTCCCTTGGGTAAGAAAAGTTTTCCCAGTATCTCTCCATACTTCTAATCCCAGACAGTAATGGAGACTTCCGAGATCTTTCATTTCAAAAACTTGTGCCATCTGCCTTTTGATTTCTTTGATTAAATTATCTGCATTTCTTGTTATAATCATGTCATCTACATACAAAGAAATCAAAATAATCTGCCCCTGCTTATTGTACTTGGTATACAAATTTGGTTCATTTAAACTCCTATGAAAACCATGCTCTAAAAAGAAAGAATCAACCTTTTCGTACCAAGACCTGGGTGTTTTCTTTAAGCCATATAGCGCCTTTTTCAATCTGCAAACAAGATGTTCCTGCCCCTGCTTTACAAACCCTTCTGGTTGTACTAAGTAAATTTCCTCTTTTAATTCACCATTTAAAAATGCAAATTTGACATCGAGCTAGTGTAGCTCCCAATTATGTTTAGTTGCTAAAGAGATGAGCATTCTGATAGTGTTTAACTTTGCTACAGGTGCAAAGGTATCATCAAAATCTATGCCTTCCTGCTGTGAGTACCCCTTTGCAACCAGTCTAGCTTTTAGTTTTTAAATACTTCCATCTGCATTCATTTTTGGTTTAAATAGCCATTTACATCCTATAGGTGTTTTATTCTTAGGCAGTTCAACTAAATCCCAAGTGTTATTTCTAAGAATAGATTCTATCTCTTCATTCATTGCAACCCTTCATTCCTCAAATTGACTAGCTTCTTTGTAATTAGTGGGCTCTACAATGTTCAAAATATTTGACATCAAAGCATAGTCTTTTAATCTTAATGGTTTTTGAGTCTTCCTACCTGATCTCCTTGGTAGGGGACTTAACTCAAATTTGTTTTCTTCAGATCTAATTGGGCTTGCATTATCACCTTCTTCCTGTTCTTCTTTTTGCTTCTTTCTGCTCCTGTTTCTGCTCCTGCTCTCTTTCATCCTCATTGCTTTCATCCATCAACAATGGAATGTGCCAATCATCACCAATGTCATCTTTCCCGTCTTGAAACTGTTCATGAAACACTACATCCCTGCTTGCAAATATCTTATGAGACTGAGGATTGAACAACTTATAAGCTTTAAATTTTGTGCCATAACCAACAAAGATGCATTTAATAGCTTTAGGGTCTAATTTCTTCCTATCAGCTTTGGGTATATGGGCAAATGCTTTTGACCCAAATACTCTTAGATGATTTACTGCTGGTTTGAGTCCATGTAGAGCTTCAAAAGGAGTTTTGAAGCCAAGATACCTGGTAGGACTTCTATTCTTTAAATATACAGCAGTATTAATAGCCTCTACCCAAAAACTATTAGATAGACCCTTACCTTGTAACATACTCCTTGCGCACTCCACTAAGGTTCTATTCTTGTGCTCTGCCACTCCATTCTGTTGTGGTGTGTGTGGCACTGTAAACTGCTGAACAATCCCGTGAGATTTGCAAAATTTCATGAATTCCCCTAACTTGTATTCTCCCCCTTGATCATATCGGAGAATTTTTATACTTTTTCCAAACTGTTTTTCCACCAAGGTTTTAAATTCTATAAAGTACTGGAAATTATGACTCTTTTTACTCAGAAAATAAACCCAGGAATATCTAGTGCAGTCATCAGTAAATAACATAAAGTAATATGCTCCACCTAGTGACCTTGTCTGCATAGGTCCGCATATATCAGTGTGCACTAGTTCTAAAATGTCTGTTTCCTTCCTTCTATCATGCACAGGAAACTGTTCTCTATGCATTTTACCTAAGGCACATCCATCACAATTTAATTGAGTATTATGAAAGACAGGGAGTCCCTCAACCATACATTTTCTCTGCAATAACATGAGGTCCTGCAAATTCAAATGACCGAATATCTGATGCCAGAGTTGTTCGACTATCGATCCACCTGCAACCATGGCTCGCTGTGATATACTCTTTACATCCAGTCTGTATAGGCTTCCTATGCACACGCCTGTTGCAACAATTTCTTTCCTGCAATCCTTTATGACACAATGAGTCTTGAAGAACTCGACTTGCATATCTTGATTAGTTATCATGGATACAGATATCAAATTTTTCTTAATTCCAGGTACATATAAAACATTTTTAAGACAACTGATTTCACCATTTGGTAACTTTACTGGAATATCCCCATAGCCTCTAATCTCATATCCACTATCATCTCCTAGATAAATTTTTGATCCATATGTACTTTCTTCAAGAGTTTCAAAACATTCCTTTTTACCTATCATGTGAGAGGTTGCACGAGAATCGACATACCAGATGTCGTCCTCATTGGATGCTGAAAGGGCACAGTCAGCTGTGAACAGTCGAAACTCGTGATTGAAATATTCATCCTCTTCAACAAAATATCCTCTATGCTTCGCTATCGCCAACTTTTTCTTTGCATCATCTGCCTACTTCTTAAGGCATTCCATCTGTATATGACCCTTCTTTCCACAATAATAACATCTTCTTATAGGATTATTTATAGACATACCTTTATACGGACTCTTCTGCGATGTACCTCCTCTCTGCTACAGTTGCGACTGTGTTTGCTGCTGTGGCTGCTTCCCTCTGAATGATCGCCGTTTCGCCATCAGAGCAAGATCATCGCTCTGGGGTTTCAAATTTTGTCGTTGCTCCTCCTCTTGTAGCAAGATCCCTATCAGATCTTCAAATGTAGGTGATTTCTCCCTTGCCTTCAATCCAGTGATGAACATTTGATATTCATCTCTCATCCCATTCAGCGTGATTGTGACGAGATCGAAATCAGACACCTTCTCTCCGATGTCTCCCAATTCGTCTTTCACATCTTTAACTCGCGCAATAAATGCAACAGCAGTCTCACTTTCGTCCATATTCATTGAAAACAACTTGCTTTTGAGTGCCATAATTCGACTTGTATTCTGGGTCTGATACAAACTTTTGATGGTCGTCTAGATCTCCGCGGACGTTTTACAGTCTCTGATATGAGGGATAATGTTGTCCTTGACGGACATCTTCAGCAAGAATTTCGCCTTGTTTTCTCGCTTATCCCATTCTTGCTCCTGTGTATTCGCCCCGTTGTGTGAATTCGGCCTCTTCTCATCACCTGTAACTATCGACCATGCATTCGCACCCTCAAGCAAGGTCTGAATCTTAAACTTCCAATTTGTGAAGTTAGATCCATCGAGTTTGCCAGACTCGTGGAGATAATATTCCATCGTATTACTCATTCTAAACTGATCTATAAATAAATGAATCTACCCAACTGATTCAGAGAAAAAAAAATGAATACCTGTCAGATCTTGTCACCCGATCTGCCACTGCTCTACCACTGATCTGCTGGTCTCCTGATCCACCCACTATATCTTCGATTCAGATCCAGCAATATCTGACAAATCTACAATTCAATCTTGCTCCAATGAGAAAATCCGTTGTATTCCAATACAACCACAAAACCGATCTGATCAAAACTGATCCGATCTGCCTCTCCCGGATAGATCCGCAACTTCTCTGATCTGCAACTCCCGCAAATCATCCAGCGAAGGTGAGGCTTCCCGCGGATCTCCTTGAAGGTGAGGTGGCGCCTTCCTAATCGAAAAATCCGCGCCCAGATGAAATCGATGCAAGGCAAAATTGCTGGCACGTTTTTTCCGTGTGATTCCGTGCCAATCTAGTATTTTGGCGCGGTGGCACGATTATGGGCCTGACAGATGCGCCAGTTGCTCTTCCTGACGTGACTGTTAGTGCGAAAAGCGTGCCAACCTCCTTCTGCTCAGAAAATTAAAAAATCATCTGAGTTCGTGAGCCAGGTGTTACTGCAGTCCACCTGCTCGGTTGAGCACAAAGCTCCGTGAGCACACAACTCTCGTATACACACGGCCATATAGGCACTTTTAGCCACGAAGGCGATTTTGCCACAAAGGCAAGGTGATTCAGCCACAAAGGCAATAAAAGATCAGGCTCACCCAATCTGAGCTCCGATACCAAGATAAAATATGCACAGAATTGAAAAGAAGGAATTGTAGCTCTCAGGTGAGTACTGCACCTGGAGACTACACTCAAACTGAGAGATCACTCTCTTACACTTTACATTCATGAATGAAAGGTTACATCATTAAGTACATTACTGGAAATTAGGAAGTTGCAACCAAACCCCTAAACTCTAGGAACAAATCCTAAACTAAGGAGATACGTTACAACTTGTGTAACCTTTTCTCCATTAATACAAAATAATATAAGTATTTTCAACTGGTCTATCACGATCCTACATTTTAGAGACTCTAACCAGGTGGCTTCTTTTATCTTTTCGTTGCCATAACTCACATCGATCACTGCAAATGAGCCTGGTGACATTAATCAAGCGAGCTGGTTCTTTTATGTATCCTACAAGTGAGCCTGTTTATTTTTTATCAAACACATGGATCCATTATTGTGCACAACAACGAGCCGGCCTTATATATTTTGTCACTGGAACCATAATTTTGTGTTTCTTTCTTTACAGTGCTATTTTTTCTCAGGGATTGGTTACTCTGCTTCTACTTTGCTCTATATTTTTTGTCGGACTATCCTCCCTACTTCTGTGGATAGAGGATCATGTTTATTGTTGGTGCCATCATGGTCTCTTATAGACCTATGATTTTCCTATGTACAAGATTTTGTATCAATCCATATTTTTCTTTATGTCTATGATCATGCGATATGTTTGTTCACTGATTTTGGTCGGAACTAAACTATCATTCGGTCTTGACCTTTCTCTTCATAATGTGCCAAGAAGTCTCATGTAATCATGTTTATATACTGTTCTAATACAACAATGTTTTCTCTTTCTTTGAAAAAAAACAAACTTTTGCTGATAGCAAAAGTTTGTTTTTTCCAGATCGGCCATTCTTATCTAGATTATCAATTTGAGGAATACCTGAAAATTGGACAGATAAAATTAACGTCAATTTGTCAGACTTGAGGAATTTAGAATATTTCAAAATCTAGGAATAGAATATTTCAAAATCAAAGGGGAGTGAGGTCAAAAATATTCACCTATCCTCCTGTCAGTCCCATTCTAAATATTTCCAAAACCGACAATGGCTCCATGTTGTCGTCCTGCATATTCTACAAATTTCTGTTTGACCCACTAACATTAAAAGGGAAAATAATACCTGCAGTCTTACTATATATTTGTATCCTGGTAATGCACATCTCAATCCATTCAGTCTGCAAAGGAAGGCAGGCAGCAGAAAACTGTTTCTGCTAATTTCATCTAAGAGAGTTTCAGGCTCCCTATATTACAATGTTCGCTATTTGATTGCTTATTACAGCGAAACAACAAACCTTTTCTATCTCCATGTCGTCGTCACGCTCCTCCTATTCTTCGACATGGGAAATTGCAGTCTATGGATCACCTCAGGAAGAAACAATAGATAATGTAAAAGAGAAAAGTAATATAGAGGAAGAGGCCGAAGAATTTATTCGAATGTTTCGTAGAGATTTGAAGCTGCACAGACTGAAATCTCTCGCCGAAGCCTCCGCCGCTGCCGCCGATCAATTCAAACAGAAGAACAGCAGCTCCGAGATCAGAAGTAATCCTCAG
>JAXQQM020058718.1:0-42120 GCA_034641835.2 Pinus albicaulis | reverse complement strand
GTTTTGTTTATTAATTCATATGACCTTAATAGCGGGACCATTATTATTGGTTATTATTTGTAAATGTATATTAATTTATTATTTAAAGAAAATCAAATTAGTTGGAATTATTTTATTGGTGATACACAGGATAATAGGTTTTCACTCATGCCATATGTTTTTGGGTCTTGGGCTGTTAACATGAAGCAGTTTTAGAGCATACTCTAGGCCCAATACAAGTATTTACTTACATAGTTCTATAATTATTAGAAGTTTTTAACTTTTATTTTTTTTTTTAATATAATCATCTACTTTTTAGCAAGATTGTAAATTTAAGTTGTTTAAAATATATTTTTATGACATAAAGGAATTTTCTTCAAAATGAAAAATGGTTAGAACTTTGTTTTTACAAACTAAAACAAACAATTGCACTAGATGCGGCAAAGAAAATGCCCTAAGGCTTTACTGTAGGAAATAGTACCTTTAAACTATTACTTTTCCATGATAACAGTGTGTCACTAGATGTTGCCAAAAGGTGTAAGTAGAATTTTGGATCTTAGTTAAAGAGGCTAGTCTCAGGATTGCATCATTGACATGAAAAGAGTATCCACATTATCAAGTTCTCTCTTTTTGGTTACTTAGTGTAGTTGCTAACGAATGCCATATAGAGATATCAAAGATCTCTATCCTAGCAATTATTGATGGGAAGACCTTGATTTCATCTTTTGGTTAAACATCCATACTGGCAACACTTGTGTTTGAAGTATTATCCTACTTGAATAGTTGAAATTTATCCACACTCTATTTGTATATGCCAAATTTATTGGGGATTCAAGATTTCTTACAATTGATATGGTTCTCTCTGGTTTCATTCAAATCCATTTACAATGTTCCCCCATTTAAATCTCTAGCAAACATTTGTATTATTCACTTTTTTATTATACTAATTAGTTAGTTCATGCTCATTGGTTCTATTTTTCTTTCTTTCCATAACATTCCTGACAAATTAACAAAAGGAGACAACAGAGAATTGTAGAGAGCACAGCGGCACTCCATATTATTTATTGAAGGAGAAATGTATATTTATGCAAGTAAGAAACAATTATGCAGAAACTAAATATGGAAACTAATTACTAACTAATTTATAACTAATTCTAAACTAATCGAATGATTAATTCTTTAACACTCCCCCTTAATCTTGAGGGTTACATTGTTTTATTTGTAACTTTTGACATTGAAATTCATTCTATATATCCGAAGTCAGAGAGAAGTCTCTTGACTTTCAACTATATTTGGTTTTCTTCTTCTCTTCTTCCAAATTCTGTAGCCTCTAAATTGTTTCATCGTTTTCATCTCATTGTATTCTTCAAACCTCAGATTCTACATTTGTTGGTGTAGGTATTTTACTATTCCAGGTTGTCTAAGCATGTCCTGGACATCTTCAAGAAATGTGGGCTGCTACCACATATTGTCTTATGTAGTGAGTTTTTCATGATCAATATGCTGCAACATAATATTAGAATAATATATTATTTCTTCAAAACTCCAATGCATGAAAATTACATTGACATGTTCATCATGCATGTCATCTTCAACATTCATATCTACATCTTATGTGTAGATATCATCCAGACATAGTGTTGCAAGCCATGTTTCAATAAACTTTAACTCTTCTCCATAATCAATCGGTGTACCTGCATACTTGAAATTAATGTTAGAATTAAAAATATTTGCAGAACGACATTCGTTCTGGTCTTTTTGCTCTGCAATGAGAGCTTTCTTCTGGTCTTTCTACTCTACAATGAGAGCTTTCTCCTGTTGTGTTTCCTTTTCTTCTTCTGCCTCTATCTCTATTTCTTCTTTCCCTTTGCAGACTTCTTTCGTTGCTTCTGTCTCTGCTTCTTTCTCTACCTCTTTCTCTTCTCTACTAACTTGTAATGCTGTAAACAGGTTGTCTTCCACTATTTGAAGTGGGGTTATCTCACCAAATAACATTATGTCAATATCATGTTTTTGTTCCATCATCTGTAACCAGTCATCATTAGTCAATAAATATTCTTTATCAAAGGTCACATCAGCAAGTTGTATTTCTCGATTCAGCAGATCATTATCAGCAAACTCTGTTTCTAGTATCACCAAGTTTTCATCATCAACAAGCTTTGTTGTTGGTATCATCAAATATTTGTCAGCAAGCTCCGTTGCTACAATCAACAAATCATCATCAACAAACTGTGTTGCTGGAATCATCAAACCTTCGTCAGCAAGCTCTGTTGCTGGAATCACCAAATCTTCGTCAGTAATTCGTGTTGCTGGTATCATCAAATCTTCATCCACTTGTAGTTGTGTACAATGGGGTTCACAAGCATCTTCATGCTCTCTCTCTGCCGCTTTTTCACTTTCTTCGCAGACATCATCCACCTATGAATGAGAATAGTGGAATTCAACAATCTGTTCATCTCGTTCTGCACTTTCTTCGCAGACATCATCCACCTATGACTAAGCATAGTGAGATTCAACAAACTATTCATCTCGTTTTAGATCTGATCCTACAGATCCACCTTCATCTTCAACTTCACCAAAACATCTCTCAAGGGTATTCCAAGCCTCCTTGGTTGTCTTGGCATCTGAAATCAAAGGAAATATACTTTCATCGACTGATTGTTTTATGCATTTTAACACATAGACGTCTGTTTTCCTCTTTATTTCCAGATCTAAAACGATCTAGAACATCTTCTATTTTTGCTTTAGCCTCTTAGCTTTTCCCATGACCTCATTTTTTGATTTCCATAAACAAACGAATCTACATATGCATCAAATACCTTGCTTCCAAAAACTTCCAAAATTTATGTACTAAGACAATACTTTGACAAATCTTTCACACTTTCACTTTCTCACAATTTCAAGTTTTTTATTTTTATTTTTTTTTTAAATTTCATTTTCTCAACAAAATCTCATCTCCTTTAAAGACTTAAAAATATCTTTTAAAAAATTTCAGCCCCCTTTTAAATATCCCTTTTCAAAAGAAATCCGTCTTTTAAAAAACTTCACACATGCTCTTTTGGAAAAACCTTTTTTTTTTTTAAAACCTTTGAAAATTTAAAGTTTTTGTTTTCAAAAAAAAACTTTAATAAAAAAATAAAACTTCTTTAATAAAAGGGCTATCTCCTTTTTTCAAATCATGTGAGGCATTAAAAACTTACATGGCCATATATAAGTCATATGAATTTCATATGAGAATAAAAAATGGATTAAAGAAATAGAGACTTTCTTTTTGTGTGAATCACTTTAACGCAATTGCTCCACATTCCTTCATGCTTTTAACATTCCTTTTAAATGCCTTCAAAATTTCACGCATACACCTCAACGCAGATGATGAACTCTGCTCCCATGTGTAGCTTACAGAGATGATGAACTTTGCTCCCGCGTGAGTCTCAAATTGTTGTAAGTAAATGGAACTAAAGCGACCTTATGCTCTTTTCTCTTGCATTAGTCTTATGCAGGCTCGTCTCTCCTTTCTACTATTCCAACTTTGCTCTGTTGCTACTCTCTAGGGAGGCTTATGCAAGCAAGCTCTGATACCATGACAAATTAACAAAAGGAGACAATAGAGAATTGCAGAGAGCACAACAGCACTCCATATTATTTATTGAAGGAGAAATGTATATTTATACAAGTAAGAAATAGTTATGAAGAAACTGAATCTGGAAACTGAATACTAACTAATTTAGAACTAATTCTAAACTAACTAAATGATTAATTATTCATGTAAAAACAAAGGCACCTTCAAAATTGTTGACTAAATTTAAAGAGAATATGAAATTGTAGTCTTTTAATCATTTCTCTTTTTCACTACTTCTTCGCCCTTAGAATCATTTTCTTGCTCCTTTTGCTTTAATCCACTTGATTATGCTCTCTTTAAGCCTATTTTTTCTATATATTGCGTCTGTATACAAGCCTCTTTCACAGATTTGGGCTTCACAATATCACTTGATCCTGTTGAGAGTGTGCCTTTCTCCATCTTTGCTCCACTCCGATTATTTGCCCCTTGAATTAGTGTTCGATCAGCTAAATATTTCAATTCCCTCTACCGGCGACAAATATATTTTATGATCAGATCTTATGGGCTTCTGATATGGACTGCTCCAGGGAAGATTTGATTGGGATGGGAGTTTTGTGAGGTTTATCTAGTGGTCGCAACCTGAACTTCCCTGAATGATCTTGGTTGGTCAAATCTAACACTGCCTCCTTGCCTTAGGGAATCCTCTTACAGAAATCCACTCCATCATAGGTCACCCCGCAAGGATTCGTTCAAGTTACAAACACTACGCTCTTTAAAATATATTTTTAGTCTCAAAGAATTTTCAGGAAAAAATAGAACGGGATCAAAAATCTCTGAAAACAGTCTCAGGATTCCTTTGCTCAGGATCTTGTGGCCCAAAAAATTTCCATGTCTACATATTGGACACGTTGACAACCCTGAAATTTATGGTGGCTGGGTGTGCTTGACATCTGAAAATTTTCTGTCTCTCTTGATTAAGTCCCTCTGGCAGGCATTAATGGGCTCTTGTTGCTAGCCTGATATATTTCATTTAAAATATCTAAAAGGAATTAATTTTCAAAATTTGTTCAGATTGAAAACTTTTCCACATAGAAAAGACTCATATATCTAGCAGGGCTTCTGGCATGTGTCCGATTTATTTATCAGTAGACTCATCTTGGAATTTTGTAATAGCCAGAGCATCCACATGGGCATTGATAGCATACGTTTCTCTCCACTGGATCTAAAAATAGATGATCGACTATAGAAAATTTTATTTCACAAAGGTGTTTCTTCCTAAATTAGATTATTTAACATTGGCAACAAGGCTGCCTCATCTGGAAGTCTTCGGTCCACATGGGGTTGACATGACATATAGCAATTGATTGGAAATCATAAACAAACAAAACTCAAATTGGCGGGTTTTGTTTACATCCCACTGGAGACATAATTGTATGGGCAAGAAAAATGATCAGGTAGTCAACAATGTGGACATCTACAACATCATCATCACTCAAAATACATAACAAGGAAATTTCATGTTTCAGAAACTTATGGAAGATGCATATCCCATACAAAATCATTTTTCTTGTTTTCTTGGCTTGGAGGAACAAAATCCTCACATGGGAGAAGTTAGCAAAACATGGCTTCTAGCGTCCAGGGCACTGCCTTTTTTGCAATTTGGCTTCAGAAACAATAACACATTTATTCATAAATTTTCATGTTGTACTATCTATTTGGCACTTTTTTTTCCTTGTATTTCATGACAAGGAATGGCAAGTTAACTAAGCTAAGTGTGTTTTATGTTCTGCTAATGTGCACATGCACCACATGCAAGCACTAGAGTTAATAAAATAAGCCAACTGCACATCTCATGTAAGTAATCGAGTTAACTAACTAAAAACAAGTGCACATCACATGCAATATCTAGAGTTGAACTAAAGCTAATTAAGGCTAACTATGTGCATGTAAAGCACTTGAGTTAACTAGCTAAAGATAAGTGCACATCGCATGTAGTATCTAGAGTTGAAATAAATGTAATCTATGTGCATGTACACCAAAACCCCCTCTTAAGCATAACTTAGGTGAGTGTGATGCAAAATGAATGAGTCTCGGAAACACAGCCATTTTAGATACCCATATAAAATGCATGAAAAGAGGAAAGAGGGAAAACATAGTGGGAAGAAAAACCCCCCTCAAAATATAATGCAAAAGTAGAGAAAATACAAATGTTAGGGAGTCGTGTCCTTCACCCCGAGATGATCTTACATGAATCGAAACTTCTGCTCAGTGAAAGTCTTGGTGAAAATATCAGTAGCCTACTCGGAACTAGGATAGTACTAAAGATCGATGATCCCATCATGGATTCAGAGGAACAAGCTTCATTTTTGGAAGTAGAGGTATCAACTCCCATGTTTGGATCAGGGATTGGATTTGTTTATACATGGTTTCATGCCAATATGGATTCCCTAAAACTTCATCATGCATTTGACAGTCATATTCATGTACCTTGTATGTATGCATGAAAATGGTTTTCTCTAGGGATGCATGCATATGTATGTGTGGCTTTAGAGATGCATTTTTTAATGCATTCATGAGAATAAATGGTTTTATAAATTCCTCCTTAGATGCATGCATGGGAATGCATGGCTCTGCGACTGAGAGTGCATGTGGGGCATCATTAAATTGAGACCTTGTCAGATCTACATCATCAACATCATCAATAGTTGAGGAATCAAAGTCCTCTTCTATGTTTTTGAAAGTAGTGTATTCATCAGTAGCAGAGGAAGATATTTCCTCATGTGCAATGTCTTCGTTATTGGACAAGATAAAATTCTCATGTGAAACAGGTTCATTAACAATAGAAGAAGCACAGTCTTCTTCTTCAACACTGTCTTGAGAATATTTCTCCACATTATTGGAGTGTTCACCACTTTCATGACTGCTATAAAAAGTCGATCTCTTTGCCTCCAAATAGTGTTCTTTTAGATAATTTTCATCACCATATAATCCTTTCAATGTAGTCCAAATTTCATGTGGTGATTCAATATTTCTGATCTCATAAAGAATATCACGAGACATAGATAAACACAATCTTCCAAAAGCCATGTCAGATTTGTTAAGCCAATCTGACTTCTCATCCTCTGACAATGGTTCTGTCTCAATTCCCATGACTATTTGGTACAAGCCTTTGATCCTAAGATGAAGAAAAATCATTGGCTTCCATTCATAGTAATTGTATGGGGTCAGAATAGTGGAAGTTGGGAATTTTTGAGCCCTGAAATTTGTCTTCTCTTTTGCCAAACTTCACTTCATTTCATCATTCCTTTATCATTTCATAAACCTAAAAATCAATGAGAATGATTAAGATTGTTGAAAGGTTGCATACAATTATTAACTTATTGTACTTTTGTGATTTTTCTGTCATAATTATTTTTGAATAGTTTAGCTACAAAATACAGTCATTCTGTAGCCAGTCAAGCATTCCGTATTTGTTTTGGTGTTTAAGTATGTTACAGGTGTCATCTAGCGAAAAGGCACACATGGGTGGATTCCAAATCTTCCCTACATCATTCATTCCCATCCACGAGGACTGAATCGATAGTTGGAGGTGTCTAAGCACGTAGTCAAAGCAAAGGTCAAAGAAGTTGTTTTCTACAGGAATTAGGACTCTTGATTTTCTTCGCAGCAAATCACGAGTCCCAAAAGAGTTTTAATTTGATTTTAACTTCAAAACTACACCTGTACCTATTTTTGTTCAATGTTAGTTATGAGTTTGCATATAAATTAAGCTTTGTAATACCAAGAAGGACAGTTGATACATATTTTATCATTACGGTGATACTCTGTTTTCAAGTCTTGTGTTAATAAAAAGGAGTTTTAGCCTTGATGTTGTTCTAAATACAATCTTGAGGAGTTAAAGGATTAATGCCGAATTGATAGCAGAGGGCCCCTGCTATTCGAGAAGGTTTTACATGTTTTCTAGATAAGTCATTTTCAATTCAGTTTTGTCATATTTCCTTACTTAGACTGCTTTCTAAAATCATAGCTTTTAGCATTATGTTTCATGTCATTTTCTTAGATAAAGGATCCTCATGATATTGCAGTTAGTATCTTTCTCAAGCTCTTCCAATACATCTCTATTAAATGAATGGGATTCAATTGTAATATTTTGAGTTATTAGCATTTCATTCTCTGTTATTTAGTTAAAAAGAAGATCCTCATTATACTATAGTTAGTCTCTTTCAAAAGCCTTTCCAATAAACCTCTAATTCACGAATGAGACTTAGTTGTAATATTGTGAGTTATTGATTGTTTTGCTTCATAGAAGATCCTTATCACATTATGATTAATCTCTTTCAAAAGCTCTTCCAATAAACCTCTAACTCATGAATGAGATTTAGTTGTAATGTTATAAGTTATTTCAGCATTTCACAGGAGATCCTTACTACATTATAGTAATATTTTTCTCAATCTCTTCCAATAAAACTCTATCAAATGAATGAGATTTCACTGTAATGTTCTAGGTTACTATTTGTTTCAGCATTTCCTTTTATGTTTTAAGAGATCCTCATTGCATTAGAATCAATCTTTTTCGCAAGCTCTTCCAACAAATCTCTAACTAAATGAATCAGATTAAGTTGTAGTGTTTTTAGTTACTTTTCATTTCATAAATGTTCATTTAGAAGCTGTAATATCCATGGATTAGGACTCTCTGTTTTCATCATTTTCTAGTTAGGAACAGAACTTGCAAATAAACTCTATTTTAATTCATTTATTAACATTTCCTTTTCTCCCTCTTGAAATAGATTTAACTTCATCTTTTTAGCATAGAGCAGCATACTAAGAATCAAACATAAAAAACCCCAAAACATCAATAAAACACTAAAAACAACAAAGTAAGAAAAAGAGATACTTAGTCACATATAGTGCATTACACTTCATCATTTTACTAGCCCTGGTCGATAATTTATGCTATCAATTTAGGACACTAAATTGACTAAACATTTTGGCACTGTTGCTGGGAAAGTGTAACTAGGTAGACTTATTTCTTGCATCTCAAAAACAATGACATGCATAGAGAAAGAGATTCTAGGGGTAGATTTATAAGAGGCGGAAGCTTAATTCCCACAACTCCACTCACTCCACCAAGACCAAGAAGTATCACACCTCCAACTCAAAGCCATATTCCATACTATACTGGTCATAGGCTTCCAGAAGTTTCAAGATCAGATATCCAATCAGGAAGATCTCCCACTTCATCCACTGAAGCAATTCTAGAGGAAGAAGATGCAAGGACTCCTACAGAAGGGATAACATTTTTCACTTCCATGGGAGAATATATTCCTGCAAAAGAATTACAAATCCCTAGTGAAGAGAAATAAGAGGACTATTTCTTCAATATACCCTTGATAGAAGAACCAGTAGAACAACTAGCTCTCCAAATTGAACCCTATATCATTTTGGAAGAATCTATCATGGCAGGAAGAGGTATAGAAGGAGGAGAAGGGGAAGGAGAAGTCTTTAATGGAGAAAACACACTCTTTGGAGGAGGTAGAGGTAGAGGAGGAGAAAGAGGAAGAGGTAGAGGTACAGAAGGAGGTGAAGGTAGAGGAAATGCAGAAGGAGGTAGAGGTAGAAGGGAAAATGAAAGCTCTTTTGGATTCCCTATAATAGATGAAGATACCAATGCAACTATGAAAAATATCTCACCCTCTGTTCTTCCAAACTTTCATGGACTGAAAAGTGAAGACCCTGAGACATTCTTTTTTGAATTTGAAGTTCTATGTAGAACCTATGATTATCTACAAGATGCTCAAAAACTTAAATTGTTCCCTTCAACATTGAAAGGAGTAGCATTAAAATGGCTTATGAGTTTAATCACTAGGTTTATTAAGACATGGGATGATATGAAAAGAGAATTTCTAGAAAGATATTTGGATTATTGTATACCATTCAACCATAAGGAAGAAGTGTTAAAAATGATGCAAAAAGAGGATGAAAATCTGGAAGATTTACTTGAGAGATTTAATTATAACATTAAAAGGGAAAAAATGCAAAATTTAGACCAAGACACCTTGAAAGCTCTTTTGTTGAAAACAATTAGGGATGAATGGATAGATATCCTAAACATGATGGGGAAAGGAGATATATCTCAACTTTCATTACCTGATATAGCAAAACTATGTATTAATCTCTCAAGAGGAAAATCTAAAATTCTAAAAGGACCAAGAGACCCTGCTCTTGCAAGGGAAAGAAAATCTGCAACTGGAACAGTAAGTAGGGCAGAAATAGGGAATATTCTTGATGAATTCAAAACTAACATTCTAGGGAGTCTTAGTGAGCAAATAGACACCCTTAAGTTACAAAAAAAGTAGAAATCCGAAACTGATGCCTTAGCAATATTTTGTCCCAAATGTAGGAAGAAGCATGCCTTAAGAGAGTGTCCTTTGGATGCAAAAGTAATAGAGACTTATGCAATTTGTTCAGAAAAACATGAGACCAAGAATTTTCCCTCAATCCCTAGCCTTAAAGTGTCTTTCAAGAAGAAACAACCACAAATACCACAAAATATCTTAATTTTGTCTCTAGAAGACCATGGCAGGGACCTCAAACACAAGGGTTTAGTAATCAAATGTATAATCAACCCCCACCTAAATGGAACTCTTTGCAGCAACCTTGGCCCCAATTTCAAAATCAATCTCAACCTTGGGCTCAAGGAGCAAAAAATCCTTATGGAAGGTTCTCCCAGTATTATCAATATCCACCATCTTATCCATCATATCCATCATATCCAAACTTTCCTCCTTAGCAAAATCCTCAGCAGAATCCACAACATCAAAATCAAATTCAAAATCAAAATCAAAATCCACCACTTCCATTACCATTTCCTCAAAAAGCAAATCAGTTACCTGCCCAGCCAATACCAAACCCCAACAATAAAAACTCTCAAAATACATATATGATAGAAGGTCAACAATTTCCAACCTATTTGATTACTCCTTTAGACCTTAATGATGTTCAACTTAGGTTTGGAAGAATACTTGAAAGAAAGAAACCTTCTGTAGTTATACAAGAACAAAACATTTCTAAGGAATATTCTCTACGAGTAAATAAAAGTTTTGAAGAAAACACATCTCTTCAAGACCAAAACATTGAAAAATAAAAACAGAAAGAACCAATAATTTTAACTCCTGTGTTAGAGCAACCATCAACATCTACTACTAGACCTCCTTTTCCTGAAAGATTACAAACTGATAGAGGTGTAAAGAAACAAATTATGATGCCTAACTATGATTTCCTAGATGAGTGAAAAAATGTTTGTATTAATATTCCATTATTATAGGCCATCAAGGAAATCCCGATTTTAGCAAAGACAATAAAAGAGTTGAGTATGAAAAAACCAGGAAGAAGAATAAAAGAGATAAAGAAAATACAACTGGTAGGAAAAATAGCAGACATAATGATGGGAAATATTTCCATTCCAAAATATCTAGATCCTGGAATTCTAGTTGTTAAGATACATATCAATGGAATTGAAATTCCAAACACACTTATTGATCTAGGAGCAGCAATCAATATCATGAGTAGGCAAATCATGGAAAAACTAAAACTTCCTAATCTTATTTTTACACCCATACTACTACAATTAGCAGATAGATCTGTAATCAAACTAGATAGGGTATTAGAAGACATTCCAGTGTCCTTAGATTCTTGGTATTATCCTGTGGATTTCATGATCATAACTCCTAAAAATGATCTAGGAGGACATCCTATTATATTAGGAAGACCTTGGTAAGCTATAGCTAATGCTTTCATTAGCTGTAGATCTAGTGATATGTACATCTCTGATGGTAGTTCAACCAATAAATTCACCTTGTATCCTCCAGCAAGAACAATCATAGAATTAGATGATACTCAATGGATTGGTGATGAAGAAGATATACAACCTCTCTTCACTATTTCAGAAATTAGTGAAGATAGTCAAATTTTGAATGCCTTAGAAAATCATGAATCTTCTTCAAAATACAAACATGAAAAATTCCAAGAAGAATCCAATATTGAATTTTTTTCATCAATACAAATGTCTCTTTACTCCATGGAAGAATTTTGCAGCTCTACAATTGATATATTTCCTAGAAAAACCTTAAACGTAAACAAAAACCTAGAAAAATTTCAACAAGAAAAGCTAGTCAAAATATTACAGAGACATTCTTCTGCATATGCATGGGAGTACACTGATATGAAAGGGATCAACCCTAAGACTTGCACTCATCATATCTATATAGAGGAAAATTGTAAACCAATCAGAGAGCCTCAGAGAAGGATGAATCCAAACCTTAGGGAGATTGTTAAAGAAGAGTTGCAGAAATTGTTAAATGTCAACTTTATTTATCCCATTTCAGACAGTCAATGGGTTTCTCCTTTGGTGATTGTACCCAAGAAAAATGGTAAATGGAGGGTATGCATTGACTACCGAGAATTAAACAAAGCTACTCTTAAAGATCATTTTCCTTTACCCTTCATAGATCAGGTGTTAGATACATTAGTAGGAAAAAAGTACTTTTCATTTTTGGAAGGTTTCAATGTTTACAATAAAATTCAAGTTGCACTTGAGGATCAAGATAAAACCACATTTCCTGTCCTTGGGGTACCTATGCCTACCAAGTATTTCCTTTTGGATTGTGCAATGCACCTACAACATTCCAAAGGGCAGTATTGGGAATCTTTTCAGATCTAATACATGACTGTATAGAAGTATACATGGATGACTTCACAGTCTATGGAAACACAATTGAAGTAGCCTTAGAAAACTTGGAAAAAGTTCTAAAAAGATGTAAAGAAGCAAACCTTTCATTAATTCATGAAAAATGTTTCATGATGTTCACTGAAGGGATTGTCTTAGGACATCATATTTCAGGAGATGGGATTAGAGTTGATGAGTCAAAATTTTAAGTCATCTCTAGATTATTAGTTCCAAGATGTCAGAAATATGTTAGGATTTTTCTAGGATTTACAAGATATTACAGAAGATTTATAGAAAACTTCACCAAGATAGCATCTTCAATTTTCAAACTACTCACCAAGGACTGTGAATTCAATTGGAATCCTGACTGCCAGTTAGCATTTGAAACCCTGAAAACAAAAATCTCTCATGCACCTATTTTAAGGGGACCTAACTGGAAATTACCTTTTCACATCTCGACAGATGCCTCAAATACAGCTTTAGGAGCTATGCTGGGACAAAAATACCTGATTCCTTATGCCATCTACTATACAAGTAAAAATTTGACTCCTTCATTGTTGAATTATACTATAACTGAAAAAGAGTTCTTAGTTTTTTTTCATGCCATAAATAAATTCAGACACTATATAATAGCCTATGAAACCTTTGTTCACATAGATCACTCTGTAATTAGGTATTTAATGAATAAATCAATTACTAATGGCAGAGTCACAAGATGGTTATTTCTTTTACAAGAATTTAACATCACCATTCTAGATAGGCCTAGAAAACAAAATACAGTGGCTGATTTCCTATCTAGACTCCAAAACATTAAAGACAATACTCCAGTTGAAGATAAATTCCCTGATGAATATCTCTTTGCAATTACTACTCAAACTCCCTGGTTTGCTGATATTGCCAATTATCTAGTTTCAGGAAAATTTCCTTCAATTATGAATGCAAGAGACAAAAGAAAAATCATTTATGACAATGCAAAATATTCATGGATTTCTAATGAGTTACACAAAACAATTCCAAACTCTATTATCAGAAGATGTGTTCGAGAAGATGACATGCCTGAGATTCTCAAGGCATGTCATGATGAACCTTGTGGTGGAAACTTTGCTGATAAGAGGACAACTTATAAGATCCTTCACCTAGAATATTATTGGCCATCCCTCTTTAAAGATGCTAAAGAGTATTTCAAAAGGTGTGACAGTTGCCAAAGCGTAGGGAAACCTTCCCCTTCAGGTGAGATGCCATTACAACCTCAGGTACATATTGAACCTTTTGAGAAATGGGCTTTGGATTTTGTAGGACCTATTAATCCTCCATCAAAAAAAAAAAAATATATATTATTTTTCACTAATTATGTTACCAAATGGGCAGAGGCCAAGCCATTACTTTCTGCTACTAAAGAATCTGTAGTTAATTTTCTTTTTGAGGATATTTTTACTCGTTTTGGTGTCCCAAGAGAAATTGTTACAGATCAAGGATCTCAATTCACATCAAAAATGGTGGAGCAAATGGTAGAGAAGTACAAAATCAGACACAAGAAATCCACTCCCTACCATCCACAGGCAAATGGCCAAGTAGAATCTACCAATAAGGTGATTGAAGGGATCCTGACAAATACTGTTCATTTACATAGAATATATTGGGCAGAAAGGCTTCCTAAAGCCTTATGGGCCTACAGAACTACATGGAGAAACACAACAAGACACACCCCTGATGAACTTGTTTATGGAAAACAAGTCCTGTTTCCCATATAGTTTCATATCCAAACTTTCAAAATGGTAGTCTAGTTAGGAATTGATTTGACAGAAGCACAGACTAGAGAAAATTAATGAATTGGATGAGATCAAACAAGATGCAGTCCAGAGAACAAGCATAGTCCAACAACAAAGGACTAGATGGCATGATAAGTATATCAAAGAAAAGAAATTTAAAGAAGGTGACTGGGCACTCTTGTTTGATTCAAATTTCAAGGATTTTCAAGGTAACTTTCAAACTCATTGGCTTGGGCCATATGAAATTGTGAAAATCTTTGAAAATAGAGCAATAAAAATCAGGACAATAAATGAAGGAAAGGTAGCATTTCTTGTAAATGGACACAGACTGAAATTGTATCATAAGCCACTTTCAAGAGCAGAATTTGTCAAGAAATTCCAAGATAACATTGATATGAAGTTAGTGAAGAAGAACTCTTTTTCTTCACTTAGTTGTATTTTTCTTCAATAATTAAAAAAATAATAATAATAAATTAAAATTAAAAAAATAAAAATAAAATTAAAAGTATAAAGATGAAAACCAATCATTGATTGGCATGTTTATACAAAAAGTGTAGGGTGAAAATCAGAATTCTTCTGACACTTTATACTTTCAAATTGTTCTTGTTCTGCAATTAAATATCATAAAATCACAAATTGCAGATTCATTTTTACTCCATACTTCATTTCATTCATATTTCATTCCATCTCATGTTTCACTACATTCATATTCCATTCCATTTCATACTCATAATTCATCTCATTCCATTCCATACTCATGATCCATTTCATTCCATATCCATATTTCATAATTTTTAACAGGTACATTCTGCAACTGTCTGTTCTATAGCCAATCCTGTTCTGCAGCCAATTTGACCCTACAACCATACTTCAATACACAAAGGATGATAGTCAAAGGAGATTATGGAGCTTAGAAGATCAACATTTTACAAAATGAAGGACAAGTACAACAAGTAGCAAAATCAAAAGGGTTGAGGTAAACTATGTGAAATTATTTTGGTAGCAAAACATGAAAGATATAATATGGTTAAATCATATGTTTCCTAAAGTTAATCTATCATTCGAATTGATCCTTGCCTATCATAAAAAAAAAACTCCTCGACCAAATCCCTTACCTTACGCTCCATAACGGTTTATCATTAATTGAATGATTAAACGATCAAAAACTTAGATGTGACCTATTAGGTCACGTCCTTAGATCCTATCATTTATTGATGATTTTTGAAAAGCATCATAAAATCTCTTCGTGATATTTCATTTCATATCAAACTCTTAACCCGATCATTTTCATCATTTACCATTACCTTGTTCATTCATCCGTATCCACTCGCTGCCATTACATTCTATAGCTAGTTTCATCTGCAGAAAAAAAGAAGTCATTTTAAGGGCAAAACAACCTTCCACAGTTACTCTTTCTTTATGCACAAGATCAGAGATAGAGCAGTAGACCTAATCCAAGGTACCAAGGAGAAATGGGGCTAATTGTGAGAACAAAGCCAATTGGGATCAAATATTTAGAAGGATACCCTCAGGTTAAGGGGCTATTACAGCAGGTTGGGTGGCTAAACTTTGTGGAGAAGTTCAATGGATTCCACAAAGAAATCACGAAATCATTTTCTAGGTCATTCGATGGATCAGAGGTAGAAATTGGGGATATTAAGTTCACCATCACAGATTCATTCATAGCTGAAGCCATAGAATTTCCAAGACAGGGAGAACGTTGGTTTAAAAACAAGGAGTTCCATAATGAAACTTGGAAACAAATGCTAAAGAACCCAGGTATGGACATTTCAGTGTTTAGAAAGGGTATTCCTAGTACAGCTCTAAAAAATAAATGGAGGAATATGTTGTTAATTTTACAAAAATTCATAACATGTGAGGGTAGATTCGGCACCTTGTATGTCTATCATATCAGATTGATGATGAATTTCTTGCTTAATAGTTTGAAAAGGATGGCATCTAATGTTCAGAAAATACTCCAATTCCTAGAAACTACTCTGCACATTAATTGCCTAATTAAAATACTGATTGAGTTCCATTTGAAGAAAGTAGGAGATAGCTGGGAAGAATTTCTTCAAAGAAACCATTTTTAAGAACCAGAGGAAACACTATCTAGAAAAGAAACTGTAAGAAGTAAGAGGGGAAAAATTGATAAATCTATTGAAATCAAACCTAATACATCAACACAGGAAGATAGTGAAGAAGTAATCTCTGAAAATTTGACAAAGATCAGGGAAAAATCAGAGTTAAAAGAAAAGAGAAATTAACAAGTGAATGTGCTGAGGAGAAAAATGAAAATCCGACTAAGTTAAGGAGAAGCTCTAGGCTTAAAGGCATGGTGAAAAAGACATGGATTAAGGAAACAGGAGTAATAAACATTGAAGAGGAAGAAACTCTAATCCAAACACCAATTGATAGATCTCCTTTACACCAGTATGAAGAAGACCCTAACAGAGGAACCCCAGATATAGATCCAACCCAACAACAAATTTATGACTATGTGGAATCACTGGAAAAAAGGGCCTCAGAAAATCAAGAAATATCTCTCAGTCCACAAGAACCTCTAATAGAAATTTTGAGAAAAGACAATTATGAATTGGAGATACTGAATAAACATATCAAGAATGAAAATGAAATCTTAAGAGAGTAGGTCAAATTGAAGAATGGGATCAACAACACTCTCTCTCAACAAATGAAAACACTGTATAAAGCAAACAGGAAGCTAAAGAAGAGAAATAATAAACTGAACAGGGCACTCATTGATCTTAGGTTCAAATTATTCATGAGGAAACCCAGAATGGTATTGACTACCAAAAGAAGCAGAAAAAGGAGGTTGTATATTCTTACAGAAGTTTCAAAGAACATGGAATAAAGTTTTGATGAAATTGCATGAGGACATGCAAGAGTTTTGCAGTGGAGGTATGTTGAACCCTGAAATTGTCTTCTCTTTTGCCAAACTTCATTTCATTTCATCATTCCTTTATCATTTCATAAACCTAAAAATCAATGAGAATGATTAAGATTGCTTAAAGGTTGCATACAATGATTAACTTTTTGTACTTTTGTGATTTTTGTTGTCTTAATGATTTTTGAATATTTTAGCTATAGAATACAGTCATTCTGTAGCCAGTCAAGCGTTCCATAGCTGTTTTGTTGTTTAAGTATGTTACAGGTGTCATCTAGAGAAAAGGCACACATGGGTGGATTACAAATCTTTCCTACATCATTCCTTCCCATCCACGAGGACTGAATCGATAGCTGGAGGTGTCTAAGCACGTGGTCAAAGCAAAGATCAAAGAAGTTGTTTTCTACAAGAATTAGGACTCCTAATTTGCTTCGCAGCAAATCACGAGTCCCAAAAGAGTTTTAATTTGATTTTAACTTCAAATCTACACCTATACCTATTTTTGTTCAATGTTAGTTATGAATTTGCATATAAATTAAGCTCTGTAATACCGAGAAGGAGAGTTGATACATATTTTATCATTACGGTGATACTCTGTTTTCAAGTCTTGTGTTAATAAAAAGGAGTTTTAGCCTTGATGCTGTTCTGAATACAATCTTGAGGAGTTAAAGGATTAATGTCGAATTGATAGCAGAGGGCCCCTGCTATTCGAGGAGGTTTTACATTTTTTCTAGATAAGTCATTTTCAATTCTGTTTTGTCATATTTCCTTAATTAGACTGCTTTCTGAAATCATAGCTTTTAGCATTATGTTTCATGTCATTTTCTTAGATAAAGGATCCTCATGATATTGCAGTTAGTCTCTTTCTCAAGCTCTTCCAATACATCTCTATTAAATGAATGGGATTCAATTGTAATATTTTGAGTTATTAGCATTTCATTTTCTGTTATTTAGTTAAAAAGAAGATCCTCATTATACTACAGTTAGTCTCTTTCAAAAGATTTTCCAATAAACCTCTAATTCACAAATGAGACTTAGTTGTAATATTGTGAGTTATTGATTTTTTGCTTCATAGAAGATTCTTATCACATTATGATTAATCTCTTTCAAAAGCTCTTCCAATAAACCTCCAACTCATGAATGAGATTTAGTTGTAATGTTATAAGTTGTTTCAGTATTTCATAGGAGATCCTTACTACATTATAGTAATATTTTTTCTCAAGCTCTTCCAATAAACCTCTATCAAATGAATGAGATTTCACTGTAATGTTCTAAGTTACTGTTTGTTTCAGCATTTCCTTTATGTTTTAGGAGATCCTCATTGCATTAGAATTAATCTTTTTCACAAGCTCTTCCAACAAATCTCTAACTAAATTAATCAGATTAAGTTGTAGTGTTTTTAGTTACTTTTCATTTCATGAATGTTCATTTATAAGTTGTAATATCCATGGATTATGACTCTCTGTTTTCATCATTTTCTAGTTAGGAGCAGAACTTGAAAAGAAACTATGTTTTAATTCATTTATTAACATTTCATTTTCTCCCTCTTGACATAGATTTAACTTCATCTTTTTAGCATAGAGTAGCATACTAAGAATCAAACATAAAAACCCCAAAACATCAATAAAACACTAAAAACAACAAAGTAAGAAAAATGGATACTTAGGCACATATAGTGCATTACACTTCATCAGTTTACTAGCCCTTGTCAATAATTTATGCTATCAATTTAGGACACTAAATTGACTAAACAAAGTTTTCTATAAATCTTCTATAATACCCATTAAAACCAAGAAAATCCTAACATCTCATTGACAATTTGGCACTGATAATTTGGAAATAGCTTCTACTTTAGATGAGTGTACCTTTATCACATTTCCTAAAATATGGTGACCTAAAACAATTCCCTCATTAAACATCATAAAACATTTTTCATGACTTAATGAAAGATTTGCTTCTTTGAATATTACTATAACTTTTTCTAAATTTTCCAGTGCTTCTTCAAAATAATTACCCTAAATTGTGTAATCATCCATATACACTTCCACACAATCATGAATAAGATTAGAGAAAATTCTAAGAACTACTCTTTGGAATGTTGTTGGAGCATTGCATAACCCAAAAGGAAGTACTCAGTAAGCATAAGTTCCCCATGGACAGGAAAATGTGGTTTTTTCTTGATCTTCAGATACTACCTGAATTTGATTATACCCACTAAATCCATCCAAAAATGAAAATTACTTTTTCCCTGCTAATGTGTCTAAGACTTTATCTATTAAAGGAAGTGGAAAGTGGTCTTTCAATGTTGCTTTATTCAATTCCCTGTAATTGATGCATACCCTCCATTTTCCATTTTTCTTAGGAATGATTACTAGGGGTGAAACCCATTGACTGTCTGATATTGGGTAGATAAAATTTACATTTAATAGTTTTTTTAGTTCTTCCTTAACAATTTCTTTTAATTTTGGGTTCATTTTTCTTTGAGGTTGTCCAACTGGTCTAGCACTCTCTTCAATATAGATATGATGCATACAATGTTTGGGATTAATTCCTTTCATATCTATATACTCCCATGCATAAGCAGAAGAGTGTTTTTACAAGGTTTCTACCAGTTATTTTATTGTAATTCTTATGGATTTTCATTAATATTCAATTTTTTTCTGGAATGGTTTCTATTGAAGAATTTCCAAATTTTTCCATAGAATGTAAATACATTTGTCTAGATGATAAATATTTGATATTACATTGTTCTTGAAAAGTTGGACTATTGTCATAATATAAGGAGGGTTCATTATTTTCTATTGAATTTAAAATTTAGTCCTCCTCACTTGTTTGTGCAATAGTAAATATGGGTTGCATATCATTATCATCATCTATCCATTATTCACTTTCTATATCTATTGTTGTTTTTGCATATGGATATAATGTAAATTTCTTTGTTGAATTTCCATATGAGATAAACATGTCTCCTGATATTCAACTGATGAAAGCATCAGCTGTAGCTAATCAAGGTCTTCCTAAAATTAATGGATGTCCTCCTAAATTATTCTTGGGTGTTAAGACCATCAAATCGACAAGATATTCCCAAGAATATAAGGATACAAAAATATCTTCTAACACACCATCAGGTTTAATTACTGATCTTTCTGCTAATTGTAATAATGTTGGTGCGTATTGGAGGTTAGGAAGTTTTAGTTGATTTTTAATTTGTTTACTCATTATGTTTATGGCTTATCCCAAATAAATCAGTGTGTTTTGTATTTCAACTCCATTGATGTGAATTTTCACAATGGGGCTTCCTGGATCTAAATATTTCAACATTGTTTCCTTCCCCATCATGATGTCTGCAATTCTCCCAACTAAATGGATTATTTTTATGTCTTTTCTTTTTCTTTGAGTACATAATTCCTTAATTGTTTTTGCAAAAATTGGTATTCATTTTATAGCTTGCAATAAAGGAATTTTTATACAGATATTTTTCAATTAATCTGTTATCACCAAATTGAGTCCTCTTAGGCTACTTCAATGGTCAATTTGGAGTAACTGTTTCAAACCAATCTTGTGGCTGAAGCTTAGCCTCTTTAGTCTGAGAAGGCTCTCTCAAAGGGATTTATGATATTGATTAATGATATAAGATAGATGGCTAACTCTATTATTTGTGTCTTGGTTTTGTATGTTTGCAGGTTTAAAATATGAATTCTTGCTACCATTGGGCTATGGAGTCAGTGACAAGGACCTCAATAACAAATGCTTTCCTTATGGAAGCTTAGGCTTGTAAATATTTCAATGAAGGAGCAACACATACAGGAAATTTTCAATAACTTGAGGTTCAAAGGAATTCAGAGCATGTAATACAAGAATTCTGAGTAATGAGACATCAAGACATTGAAGGCAAACTATTTTGAGAGATATACCATACCTTAATACTTAAATGAAGTTAGAGCATGAACAATCAGGAGTTCTGAGTAATAAGCATGAAGACATTGAAGGCAAACTATTAAGAGAGATATACCATAGCTTAATAATTAAAGGAAGTCAGAGCATGAACAATCATGAGTTCTGAGTAATAAGCATTAAGACATTTGAAGAAAACATTTCAAAAGATAGGATAGAAACTCATTGAAATATAATAAGAATCTCAGGTGAAGAAAAGTTGTATTGTTACTGTATATGGCAGAAACTCCAAAAGATTTACAATAAAATAGTCTTTTGAGATAACATTTCCAACCCTTCATACATCGAAGTCCTCACTACTTATAGGCATCTAGCCTTTACATCCAATCTGCCAAGTGGCTAGATCATTAACCTCTATTACTGACACCAAATATGACCACTAACTAGACATTTACAACTAGAAATTGACATCTTTCGAATTAGGAGTTAGAGTCCTACTATGACTCAAACACCTACTTATTACATTTTAATCTAAAGATGATCCAAAACTCATCAAAAGGAATCATGTATTTCAACCATACTGGCCACAAACAAAAAATTAATACTCTAACTGCCTTCATGGAACTACTCTACCTACTATTAAGAAGTTGTTAGTTTGATGACATGGAAACATAGTGAGCTGCTATCTTCGAACTATATCCATAAAAAAATATCTCCACTTAGAAACCTTATGATCTGATACTCTTTATAATTTCCCTAATACTCTTTTTCATTTCTCATGGAGAACAGCTTTGAAATAGTTATTTACCCTTCACCTTCTTCCAAAAATTGACCTTGCTGTCCAAATAGAGTTTTGAGCTACTTTCGTAACGAAATTTCGTAGAAAAATCAAAAAGGTCATCTGTGATAATCCTCTACTAATCTTGACCATTGGAGGGTATTAGGTTATCAAAAATATTTAAACACAACCCTCAAAGTTCCTTAACCATTTCAATTTAAGTGGTTTAAAACCAAAAAGAATTCTTCAGAAATTCTGCAGCAAAAGCTAGGCTTCAAGCCTGGCACACGCTGCGGAATTGTCTAATTTCTTAGAGACTTGAAAAAATTTAAGATTTGAGCCTAGAACAGATCCATGGATATACCTACCTATGAAGTATGATAATATAAGACGAAAAGGGTCTATTTATCACTATTACCTTCTTATTTACCAGCAGTTTCTTCATGAGAAACTTTAGTAGTTCCTTCCATAGCTCCTCTTTCCAAACCTTTCTTCTCTAATTATGTCTTCATCATCTCCATATGTTCTTTCAACTCTTTTACTTGTCTCTGAAGACTTATCCTCTCTACCTGTAACCATAAATTCCTCTGCCTTGTGTGTTTCATGACGATGCGCAAAGGTTGTGATCTCTTCAGCAAGTTTTTGGCCTTTCCAATGGATTTTTCAAAATGAGTAACCTGATCAGTCACTTTCTTTTCCACCTCATCTATCAACTATCTATCTTGCTTGTATCTTTCCAACTCTCTCTTTGTTTCAAACAACTCTTCCCTAGCTTCTTTTAATTGTTCCTCAAGAAGCTATTTTTCAGTTTGCTCTGTGACTTTCTCCTTTCCCTTTCTCTGTTTGATTGTTTCTTCTTTATCTTTGAGTTGTCCCTTTGCAAAATATACCTTAGACTCCTTATGAATATTTATTTTGGATTGACCTTCCTTTTCTTTAATAACCTTTGTCTTAGTAGGAGATATAACTATAATTTCTTCCACTGCTGCCTCTTTTTCTTTATCTTCCCTCTGCTACTTATTTCCAATTGTGACAGTCTCAAAAATCTATGATCTAGTGAAAGGCTTTCTAGGTTTAGAAATAAAACCCAAATCCTCTAATGAAAAATCTAATTTCTTGGTCATAAGACCCTTCCTTTTAACCTTAGATCCTTTTACCTCAACTGCTTTGACTACAGGGGTCTCTGCAATGTCTATAGCCTGTAAGATGTCTTCAAGCCTTCCTTTACCTCCCATAGTTTCCTTTGTGCTTCTTTTATACCTTTTTTCTACAGGTTTAGTCTTGCTAATTGTGACATGTTTTTTAGCATGCTTACTAATTGCTAGATGTGGTGCTGCCTCTTGGATGAATTTGTCTTCTACCTCCATGTTTTCACCTGTAGGTTGTAAAAATTCTTGTTGATTCCCTTCTACTTCTGCGGTAGTATTCATCTCTTGTCTAGGAGAAGGACTTTTGAGTTTGGAGGCTTTCCTTGGAGTTAAAGAATCAATTTCATTCCCATTCATAAACAAGAAAGCTTCCCAATCTCTGTCTAATTTATTTAATTCTTCCAGTACTAGTAATTTTATCAATCCATGGTGAAAGATGGAAGTTTTGATTCTTTCAGGTCTACCTTGCACTTTATCTGCCATTTTTCCAAGGCTTCTAAAAAGGTAAAAAGGAATATCTATCAGCTTTTTTCCTGTAAAATGAAGCAGCAGCTTGAAATGATACATGTAGATTGTATGGAATCTGCCTTCACGGGTAAAGTATTTTTTTTTAACTGTCAATAACTTAGAGTAGTTATCGTTAAGGAAAGTTCTAGGAATCCCTACAGTCATATTTATCCCTACATGTTTAGGCTTTAGATAACCATCACAAACCTTTAAATCAAACTTTGTAGCTTTAAACCATTCTTCTCCTATCCTAGGGATCCCTGTTGCTTGAGAAATACTATCAAGCGAAATTGTCACATGGAGAAAACCAACCTTTGTAGAAGTTCCTTTGAAATTAAGTGAAAAGTATTGTGATACATGTTTTTGATGACCTTATAACCTTTGACAGAACTGAATGCACCCTGCTCTTGTAAAAATTTCCACGAAATCGGGATCTTCCATAATTAATCTTGGACTTGTAGACTCATACCTAAATGGTAGGCCTCCTTTATTTGCTTTCTTTGGTGTAGCCATTTCTTTTTGTTTTGCAGTGGTGGAATTATTTGTATATTCACGCCTATTCAGTAAAAAAATTTGATGACAACAAGTTGTTATGGCAAAAGAGGACTGATATGACAGAGGAATTTTAAGGGAAACGCAAATGACAGTAAGCTACTTTGGTAGTAGCTTACAAAAGTGAAAAAGAAAGCATGAGGAATGAGGGATAGATTTGAAAAAATGAGATGAGATTTATTAAGAAAATGTTAATTGATTCCAAAACGTGCCTAAAACTTTCAATGATGACCCTATTCTGATAGCATGACCTTGAAACCCTCAAAGTTTAACAACTCATCATTATGCAGAAAACCATTACAGGAAGACATGCTTTCGTAGCAAATTTAGCTTTACAAGTGTCAGTTTTGCTGCAGAATTACTAGGTGTTTCCAAAGAAAAATCTGTTAGTTTTGTACTAGAATCGCTGCGGACTAAGAAAAATTCTGACAGGTGGCCAGATTTGACACATTAGGTTTATTTAAAGTATCTACTTCAGATTTTTTCCTTTGATATGACTTGAAATCATCCCCTAACAACTTAAAACAATCATAGAAGCTTATACTAATCATAAAATTTATCATTTCATGATGTTATGTTCCTAACCAAGCTAATTACAAACTTGATACATTTCGAGTTATAATTTTGAAAATTTTGGGTGTGATAACATAATCCATCATATCATAATCAGGAAATGTGATTTGTTTTTCTACGTCTTTATCAATTTTCAACCTTTCAAGAAAAGGTGGTCTTGTAATAGATACTGAAGGTTGTTATATAATATGAGTATCATCAGAAATTATGGGAATATTTTTTGTTTGATCACTTTATTTCCGAGGAAGAGAAGTTTCTTCTTCTTCAGGTTTATTGTTATTTTTTCGATAATTTTTCTTTGTTTCCTAAATAACAATAGAGTGTTTCTTCTTTTCTAAATCTCTACGAGATCTTAATTGAACATTATTTAGATCTAGTGGATTTATTATATAATTTTGAGAATTATGCCCTTCCATGTTGTAAACAGGTTTATTATTTGGATTCGGAAGTGGTTGAACGAGTAATTGGTTTGGTTCTAAGGAAAATGGTAGAGAGAGTTGTGGATTTGTATTTTGAACTTGAGCTTGAGGTAATTGATTATTCTGAGGAAAGAATTGTGGTAGAAAATTTTGATAGGGTGGTGGATATTCTTGATATTGAGCATATCTTCCATAAGGATTTTTCCACCCTTGATTCCAAGGTTGTGGTTGAGCCCAAGGCTACCATGGCATAGGTGAATTTCAATTACTTTGTGAAGATTGTGCAAATTGTTGAGAATTAAAATTTTGATTTTGAAGATCTTGCCATGGTCTTCTGGAAATAGAGCAAAGAGGATATACCTGATTTGGCATTCCTTCTTCACTATCTGCAACCCTAAGACTTGGTATATAGGGGCACTCTTTAGTATCATGATTTTATGTACATATTACATAGGTTTCTATGGTTTTTAAGTCTAAAGGGTATTCTCTTAGAGCATGTTTCTTTCTACACCTAAGACAGAAGATAGATAATGCAACATTCTCAGCTTTTTTCTTGTTCTGTATTTTAAGGGTGCCAATTTTCTCACTGAGACTCCCTAAAATATTTGTTTTAAAATTATCAAGAAAAATTCCTAATTATTCCCTACTAATTGTCCCAGATGTGGATTTATTTATTCTTGATAATAGAGGATCTATTGGACTTTTCCTGGTTCGTGATTTACCCCTTGAAATATGTACACATAATTCACAAATTTCTCTAAATGGTAATTGAAAAATGTCTCCTTTCCCCATTACATTGAGGAGATCAATCCACTCATCCCTGATGGATTTGAGTAGGAGATATTTCAAATTTTCCTCATCCAGATTATCCATTTTTTCCTTCTTAATGTTTAAAAAATCTTTTGACAATATCTTCAAGAGTTTCATTTTCCTTTTGTGCCATCTTAAAAACTTCATCTTTCATGCTATGAGGCATACAATAATCCTTATATTTTTCTAATAATGCATCTTTTAGTTCTGCCCATGTTCCTATAGAATTCGTCCCTAAACTCATAAACCATTTTAATGTTGAATCCTTTAAGGTAGAAGGGAACAGTTTTAATTTTTTAGCATCATGTAGATAATCATATTGTAATATTCCAAAATTTTAGCCTCCAAGCTAAATGGAATATTAGAGTTGTTTTATCACTAGGTAGGTGAATAAATGGGTAGAGAGGCCCATTAACCTCTTTAGAAGGATCAATAACACCCCTAATGTGAAAGGAGTAAGAATAAGTAGCTAATTTGAGCACCCTTGGGTGTTGTTAGTGTCAATCTAGTCATACTGCCATCAGTGATCAAAATTACTCTTTTGCATTTGCATATTAGGAGTCACATACCATAAAATTTCATCATTCCATTAGGTCATGGATTCATTGATGGTAGTGGTCTTTCATCAGTTTTCCCTCATGTGAAACTTGTTGATTATCCTCTCTATGGTCTTTAGTCATGATTCACTTTCACTCCCAAAACCATATTATTAGGTCATAGGGTTGGTCTCATTAGATTCTAGGGTCTCATCATGGTCAAATTAATGAGTCAAGTGTCAATAAATATTAGCAAGGTCATGATGAGGTCTTATAAACTCAAAGTCACGACATCTGGGAAGATCAAAGAAATGTTTTATTGAGCTTGATGTAATTTTCACCTCAAAACCATGTTTTGAGGTGAAAACATGGTACTTTGCTTTTATTACCATCTTTTGTCCAATTTTATGTCTTCATATGCAATAAGCTGCACTTCAGAAGCTGTTATCTCCACAAGGTCACCACCCTACCTTTCAGAGAAGTTTTCCACAGCACTTTCAATGTAAAATCATGTTCTAAGTATATCCATCAGAAAGAGCCCTGAAAGAGCTTTCCAATGGTATATTATACTCTCAAAACTAACTCTTGGATTGAAATTTATGCCTAAGTGAAAGAAGGTCCCCTATAGCCTAACCCTTCCCCTTTTCCCATTTTCTTCTTACACTTTATTTCATAAAAAATTTGAATTTTTTCTTTATAAACCCCCCGTTTTTCCCTATCTAATTGCATGAATCGCATTGCAAAAATTCCTTTGACCCATAAACTCCGATGCGATTAAATTAATCCCTTTTCCTCATTTTCCTTAAACTTTATAATAAAGTTTTAAAGTTTTCATTATAAAACCTTCCCCCCCCCCCCCCCCGATCCCATCACACCATCGCAATCGCAACTCCTGATTGAGTACTCCTCATTGGCCCTTCCCCTATTACATTTCTCCGATGTGATCAATTGCCAATCGCATTCGGCGTTCCCACAAGTCCTTAACCATCTTCCTTTCTCACCCTTTGATTTCCCAATTGCGATTGGTCGGGCCCCACCTTAAGATCTTCCGCTCGTTCCAATAAAAAACGAGCTTTTCCTTTGTAAAAAGTGAAAAATAAATGTTAAAACATTTCTTAAGTGTTTTCATCTCATCGCGTGTTTTTATTCTACCATATTAAAACTTCCGACGTTCCCCCACCGATTACATCTCCGTCGTCGATCTGCCCATTCGATCGAACGGCCCACAAAGCCATCACTCCATCACAATTGGCAATTTTTCATAAGTTTAAATTCGCTCTACTCCTCTGCCAATTTCTGATTGCGATTGGCTGGGTCCCACCATGATCCTTTCCACCCCATTCCAAATCAAAGTTCTTTTCCTTTGTAAATGCGAGAAATCAAATTTAAAATATTTTTTAAAGGTTTCATCGCATCGGCCTTCTCATCGCATCAGCCTTTCCATCGCATCGCATTGTTTCACCTCCCCTTCCCCCCGAAGCGATTAATCGCCAATCACAATCGACATTTCCATAGGCCTTTTCTCCCGCTCCACTCCCTTCCCAATTTGTGATGCGATTGGCCCCTGGTCCCAACCTAACCTTTCTGCCTTTTCAATGAAAATTTGTTTTTTCCCTCTGTAAAGGCGTAAAGTTTGTGTTTTATTTGTTTAAGGGGATTTCTCCATTATGCCATTGGACATCACTTTACTATGCTTATCACTGTTGCTCCATTATATTACTCCGTTGCATTGTAAGTTTTGTCACCTCATCCAATATGCCCTCCTCTGCGATCTCCGATTGCGATTGCAATTTCCCCTTTCCCTCTATACACCATCGCATTGCAACACCCCAATCGCAATCGACTATCCTATTATGTGTTACACCCGCTCTTTCCCGATTTCGATTGCGATTCCCATGGGCCCACCTCCCTTCCCCTCCACTCTTTTTCATTCAAAAGGGGATTTTCTTCATTGAAAAGGCATAATTTCAGTTTTGTTGGTTTCAAAAGGCATTTTCTCCAAAGTTGGTTTTTCTTCAAGAGAGTATTAACAGAGACAAACGGTCAAAGGTCGAGAACTAAATACAGACATAGAATCATCACGGTTTCTTCAACAACGATTTAAAAGGGATTGGTTCTACAAGTTTCTTCTTCTCATTTGTTGGATGTAACAGCGAATCTTCAGATGGTTAAAAATGTACTGTTGTTCCTTATTTTCTGGAGAAAATCATTGGTCTCTTTCCTATGATCGGATTTTAGTTCCTGAGCTGATGAAATAGCTCCTCTTTTTGTGGACTTACTTCCCTCAGATTTCTGCCTATTTAATGTAATTTTCATTTGTAAAAGTAAAGTAAGTAAGGGGAATAGTGTGGAAATCAAGGAGGACGCTCTGCGCACCCATTGTAATAGTTTGACAGGGAATTAATAACATATGCAGCTATGATTTGTGGGATCCATGTGGTATGAATTTTAGCATTTGTTCTCTCCTTTGTGTTCATTTGTAAATTTTTATGTTTACCATTCATTCATAAACATCTCTGGTCGAATGCTTTCAAGATAGACAGGTAGAATCCATTTTAAATGCTTTGCCTTGGGAAATCATTCAATATTCTATGTTTTCTTCTGTTTGAAAAGGATCCATCTCCTATGCCCTTTTGAGCTCCTCACCTGTCTTACCATCCCATCATTATTTAAACTTAATTGCTAAAAATTATTGCCTGCCTTGCCCCACGAAATACCCTGTATCTCTGGTTTAATTCCTTAGATTCAAACTGCCCCATTTCTTCCATACAACCCTAAAAATCCATTCATTTAAACATTTCCCATTATTATACCTAGCCTAATATCAATTTTTTATTATACTTCATTGAATATCTTTTTACGGAGAGAGCCCTCTCCTGACCTTGTAGGGCTAGCTACAAGGCTGAGCATGGTTTGAGGTTACCCTGATTTGCCTTTTTCAGCCTAAGGTCTAAATTAGGTGATAACATTTCTGGCAACCATACTGGGGAATGTTTTGTAGCACAAAGATTGATCACCCCAGTAATATTTTCCTTGTAAATTCCTGGACTCTGGATGATGATGTTCAGATTTTTCTAGGCTGAAATAAAACATTGTAAAGTAGAAATTTGACCACACTGGCTTCAAGAAGATACACAAGGGCTAACCCTGATCCAAAACCTCCCCCTGTGTTCGAAAATCCTAATCTCATTCCAAGAATAGTCAGAATACAAGAGGGATCACTAAGTCCTAGACCTATCTTCAGATCCCATACCTAGCCCAGTGAGTGGTTGTTTGTAGAAGACCTCTCTTTTGATGAGTGTTTTGAGCTTTCTTTGTTTAGAAGTAAGTCTGAAACTGCACTTGATGACACAGTTTTAGATCCAGAATTTCTTGTAGATCTCGAAGTTCAAAGGGAAAATATATCAATTGATGATTATATTCTGAATTCCCCTCAAACTTCTATCACTTTAACTAATATCCCTTAGCCTGCAGAGTTATCAGAAGTAGCTTTTCCTCCCCTTAATTCATCAGCATTCCCATCAGTTTCAGAAGTTAATTCTCAGCTTTCCTCTCCTCCATCAACACCTCCCTTAAATCCTAGTAGCACAAACACTATTGTAAATCCACCTCGAGTCATGGCTGCTCGGTATGCACCCCTGGTTTTACCTCAGAACCTAAATGATATGCCTGCTGATTATCAAAGTAAAATACCTATCTTTGATGCCACTCAAAATCCCAGCAGCATGTTTATAAGATGAATGACTTTTTTTATCTTCATGAGGTAGAGGCAGAGAATGTAACCACAAGGTTTTTTTTCCAAAGCTTTGGAGGTGAAGTTAGAAAGTGGTTCAGAGCCTTGCCAGCAGGCTCTATCTGCACTTTGCAGGAGTTACATACACAGTTGTTAGATCGGTGGGAGGTAAAGAAAAATCCACTCCAAATTCTGTCTGAATATGAGAATATTAAAATAAATGTGGGTGAAACTGTACAGGATTATTGTATAAGATTCAATGTTGTATATAATGCTATTCCAGCTAACCTGAAACCCCCTGTGGGATTAGCCTTGCTCAAGTTTCCAGATGGTTTCGATGCTGATATGGCATATTAGCTGCGAGAAAGAGATACTACCACACTTGAAGACATGCAGAAGATAGCTGTGAGCATAGAAGCGATTTTCTAGCCAAAAGAGCACGGACTAGAGCTGAAAAGAGAGTAACTGTGAAATAAGAAGCGTCTCCTTTGGATAGCAAGATGGATACTTTGATCCGAACAGTCGAAAAGATGGTTGATCGGCTAACCATTTCAGATAGGCCTGAAGTACAAATATGGAATCTGAATTTCAGAGGACATCAGCAGCCGCAATTTAGAATTAAACAAAGAGAACAGAGAATGCAGGACCAAGCACCACCACAATAGCAGATCAAGACTCCATTACAGCAGAATTACGTTCAGGGAACGAAGACAGATGATGATGATGATCCTGTGATTGAGGCCAATCATTTCTTCACAGCTGATGGCACGCCCATATTTCTCACAGAAGATGAAGAATACACAGCGATTGTAGACATCCAAAGGGACAAAGATTTCATATTGGCTAATGATACAGTATTAGAAGAAGAGTCCGATGATTTCCAAAAAGGGTACATGAACTCTTTATCAGCGCAACAGAAGCATTACTCTTTGAGGAGCAGAGATGTGTCGATCAGTCCCATTCAGAAAAGAAAGGACATGTAATTGAAGAATGATTCTTCAAATACTCAGAAGAAAGGGAAAGAGCCTGTTGATCCTTCCTCCAGCAAGACATCTTCAACGATTAACACTACAAATGAAAAGAACCAGCATAGTGCAGAAAAGGAGCAAGTAGAGAAGAAAGATCCTCCCATCAAAGAGGTAGAAAAAGTGCCTTCTTTTAATTTAGAAAATGAAATTTCTAAGCTGAAGGTGTCCATGCCCTTGACTGAGTTGGTAAAAAATAGTGCATATAAACATCAGGTGTCTAGAATTTTGCAAATATAATTTGTTTCAGACATGGTAAATGTTGAAGATGATTATCCTTAACTCATTTTTTGTCTAGCCACAGAAGATCAATCTGAAGAAAGTGAAGTCCCTCCCTTTTACCTGAGTCTTAGATTACATGAATTCATCTTACATAATGCTATGTTGGACTCCAGAGCCTCACATAATTTTATGCCCAAAGCCTTTATGGAGAAGTTAGGACTTGATATTACCCGCAAATGCCATGATTTGTATTCCTTTGACTTTGGTAGGGTCCATTGTATTGGTATTATCAAAGACTTGGTAGTATCTTTAGATAAAATCCCAGCCAAGAATGTTTTGATGGATGTAGTTGTTGCCGATGTTCCACCACGGTTTGGAATGCTTCTATCTAGGTCTTGGGGTGCAAAACTTAAAGGAACCATGCATCTTGACTTCTCTTATGCCACCATTCCCGTGTTTGGTTAGTTGAGAAAACTATATAGGGAGAAGAAAATGAAATACATGATCACTAGCAAAGAGAAGCCAGTTAATCATCCCATTAATGCATTCCACATAGATTTAGAGTCATTTGTATTATATTCAGATGGTGGTTTGAATGATGAAAATGTTCAGTTGGTAGAAGTAGATGAGATACCCGAAATTTCAGAAAATTTTAGAGAAGTCCTCAAACAAGAAAAAGATAAAGCAGCAAGCACTTTTGAGCTTCCTGCCTGACAGCAGCAAAAGGACAATGAACAGCAGAAAGATGCAGAAATCAGTCAAGATAAAGTAGAGAAAGAAGCAAAATTTCAGCATCTAGGAGAAGAATAAGAAGGCCTATGGAGCATGGACTTTGATGCAGTTGTTGGTAAGGATGGAGCTGGTATAGGAATATGAATTCGGAGCCTTGTTTTCCAGCCTGAAAAATTTCCTAGTAATGTTAGAGTATGCACTTACAAATTGGCTTTTGATTGCTATAATAATGAAGCAGAGTATGAAGCTTTGATTGCAGGTTTGAAAATTTTGAAGAAGCTAAATGCAAAGAGGATTTCTGTCTATGGAGATTCAAAGTTGATAATAAAACAGGTCAAAGGAGAGTATCAAGCAAAACATCCACGATTGAGGGCATATCGAAATACAGTCCTAGACATCTTGAGGACATTTTCTGAGTACACCTTAACAGCAGTACCTAGGATGCAGAATATTATTGCTGATTCTCTTGCCACTATTGCAAGAAATTTGAAAATTTCAATGAACTCCAGCAACAAGTTTGAGATTTATGTCAAACATAGGCCTGCTCTTCCTAACCATTTAAGGTATTGGAAAGTGTTTTGGGATGACAATGAAATCAATGCTTTCTTGCAGAGTGAAGGAAAATTCAAAGATACTCCCATAGAGGGTGACTATGAGGTCGATGATCAAGAAATCGAAGCAAATCAAATGGACATATTGCAGCTGAAAGATAATGTAATTCCTAGAGGTCTCATACCTTTAGAGGAGCTTTTTGATCAGGATGATGTTGCAAAGAAGCCAAGCTTGGTGCCTGCTGATAAAGGAGTTGAATATGTGAATCTTGCAACAGCTGACAAGCCCAAGCTTGTGAAGTTAACAAAAAGCATTATCCCCTGAGGTAAAGGAACAGTATGTTAAATTAATTTCTGAATTTTTTGATGTGTTTGCATGGGATTATTCATATTTGAAGGTGTATGACAAGAATATAATTCAGCATACTATTCCCATCAAGCTAGATCAGAAGCCATTTAGACAGAAGCTGAGAAGGATCAACCCAAAGCTACTTCCATCCATTGAAAAAGAGGTAAACAGACTATATAAAGCTGGTATCATAGTCCCAATTAGATTTTCTGACCGGATTTCAAATTTGGTCCCGGTACGTAAAAAGACAGGAGAGATAAGGTTGTGTATAGATTTTCAGAATTTGAATAAAGCATCCTTAAAGGATAATTATCCACTTCCGAAGATGGACCATATTCTACAAAGAGTATTTGAAGCATCAAGGATGTCACTACTCGATGGCTACTCAGGCTATAACCAGATCTTGGTGCATGAGAAAGACCAAGACAAAACTACCTTCACAACACCCTGGGGAACTTTCCAGTATGCCAAAATTCCATTCGAACTGAAGAATGCTGGAGCCACTTTCCAGCGAGAAATGGACATTTCTTTTGCCAATGAAAAGGATGTTTTTCTTATTGTTTATTTGGATTATCTGACAGTGTTTTCTGGTTCTGATGATGAACACTTGCACCATTTGAGAGTTGTTTTTCAGCGATGCAAAAATTTTAGGATTTCTCTCAATCCAAAGAAAGGCCTCTTTGCTATGGATGAAGGCAAGCTGTTGGGGCATATCATCTCTAAATATGGTATCCGCATTGATCCATCTAGAGTGGAGGAAATTCAGCACATATATCTTCCACGAAATAAAAAGGAGATTCAAGCATTCAATGGTAAGATGAACTTCCTGCGCAGATTTATACCCAATTTGGATGAACATTTAAAAGAAATGACTAACATGTTGAAGAAAGATAGCACTGTCAAATGGAGTGAGGAGGCTATCAAGTCATTTAATCTGGTAAAGTTTGCTCTGTCCAATGCCCCAGTCTTGATTAGTCCCGACTATACTCAATATTTTATTATTTTTTCATTTTCATCGGAGCATACTATGGCTGTTGTTTTGATGGAAAAGAGAGATCAGATTGAAAAGCCAATTGCCTTTTTCAATAGGACTATTAGAGATGCTGCCTTGCGGTATAATATCATTGAGAAACAAGCATTGGCCCTTATAAAAGCATTGAAGGATTTTAGAGTATACATTCTGCATTCACATACTATAGCATATGTTCCTAATGCAACAGTAAAAGATGTCTTGATGCAAACTGATCTAGAAGATCGAAGAGGTAAATGGATAGCAGCTATGTTGGAATATGATTGGCAGATCAAACCCACCAAGTTGATCATAAGACAAGGCTTGGAAAAATTAATGGCCCAATCAAACCTGAGTTCTTTGGATATAAACCTCATAACAGCAATGTTAGAAGATGAGGATGAAGGTTTGCTTGTTCCAGTTTCAAACATTTTTCTATAATCCCCATGGTATTCAGATATTTTTTATGTTCTTCAGCACCTTTCACCACCTCTGGAAATGTCTAAACGCAAAGGTATATCACTGAAACTTAAGTCTTATAAATATTGTATTGTAAATAACGCCCTTTATTGGAAAGATCCAGGAGGTATTCTACTCAATTTCTTGGTTGAAGAAGAGGCTCAGAAGGTAATGCATGACTTTCACAAATGTGATTGTGGTGGTCATTTGTTTTGGAAAACTACAGCTAACAAAGTGTTGAGAGCGGGATATTATTGGCCCACTTTACTTTCAGATTTGTATAAAACAGTGATGAGTTGTCATGAATGTCAAATTTTCCAAGGGAAAAGGAAACCGCTTCCTCTTCCTTTGAAACCGGTTACAGTAAATGCTCCCTTTCAGCAGTGGAGACTCGATTTCATAGGATAAATCCATCCTGCATCATCAGCATAGCATCGATGGATCTTGACAGGTACATATTACTTCACTAAATGGATCAAGGCAGGCTACAGATACGATAATTATTCAATTTCTAGAGTCAAATATATTATCTCGTTTTGGTTGCCCTCACAAAATTATAACAGATAACGCAGCAGTGTTCAAATCTAAGAAGATGGTGGATTTCTGCAACAAATACAATATTGTGTTGGGGGATTCAACAGCGTACTACTCACAAGGTAACGGCCTGTCAAAATCATCGAATAAATCTTTGATAAATATAATCAAGAAGATGCTGGAGGCAAACAAAAGGAACTGGCATCGAAAGCTCATCAACGCGTTATGGGCGAACAGAGCCAGCAATAAGAAATCCATAGGTATGTCACCGTTTAAATTTTTTTATGGTACTGATGTTGTCTTTCCTACATCTCTTACAGTTCCTGTCATGAGATTATTACAACAGGCTGGCAGTGAAGAAGATGATAATCATTGAAGAATCAATCAAATGATCCACCTTCAGAAAACAAGGGAGGAGTACTCCCGATTGGCCCTTCCCCTATTACATTTCTCCGATGTGATCAATTGCCAATTGCAATCAGCGTTCCCACAAGTCCTTAACCCTCCGCCTTGCTCACCCTCTGGTTTTCTGATTGCAATTGGCCAAGCCCCACATTAAGATCTTCTGCTCGTTCCAAACAAAAATGAGCTTTTCCTTTGTAAAAAGCGAAAAATAAATGTTAAAACATTTCTTAAGTGTTTTAATCGCATCGCGCGTTTTCATTCTACCATATTAAAACTTCCGACGTGCCCCCACCGATTACATCTCCGCCGTCGATCTGCCCATTCGATCGAACGGCCCACAAAGCCATCGCTCCATCGCAATTGGCAATTTTCATAAGTTTAAATCCGCTCTACTCCTCTGCTGATTTTTTATTGCGATTGGCCGAGTCCCACCATGATCCTTTCCGCCTCGTTCCAAATCAAAGTTTTTTTCCTTTGTAAATGCGAGAAAACAAATTTAAAATATTTCTTAAAGGTTTCATCGCATCGGCCTTCTCATCGCATCGGCCTTTCCATCGCATCGCATTGTTTCACCTCCCCTTCCCCCCGATGCAATTAATCACCAATCGCAATCAACATTTCCATAGGCCTTTTCTCCCACTCCATTCCCTTCCCGATTTCCAATGCGATTGGCCCCCGGTCCCACCCTAACCTTTCCGCCTTTTCAATGAAAAATTGTTTTTTCCCTCTGTAAATGCGTAAAGTTTGTGTTTTATTTGTTTAAAGGGATTTCTCCATTATGCCATCGGACATCACTTTACTATGATTATCACTGTTGCTCCATTATATTACTCCGTTGCATCGCAAGTTTTGTCACCTCGTCCAATATGCCCTCCTCTGCGATCTTCGATTGTGATTGCAATTTCCCCTTTCCCTCTATATACCATCACATCGCAACACCCCAATCACAATTAGTGATCCTATTATGTGTTACACCCGCTTCTTCCCGATTTCGATTTCAATTCCCATGGGCCCACCTCCCTTCCCCTCTGCTCTTTTTTATTCAAAAAGGAATTTTCTTCATTGAAAAGGCATAATTTCAGTTTTGTTGGTTTCAAAAGGCATTTTCTCCAAAGTTGGTTTTTCTTCAAGAGATTATTAATAGAGACAAACAGTAAAAGGCCAAGAACTAAATACAGACATAGAATCATCACAGTTTCTTCAGCAACGATTAAAAGGGATTGGTTCTACAAGTTTCTTCTTCTCATTTGTTGGATGTAACAGCGAATCTTCAGATGGTTAAAAATGTACTGTTGTTCCTTCTTTTCTGGAGCAAATCATTGGTCTCTTTCCTATGATCGGATTTTAGTTCCTGAGCTGGTGAAACAGCTCCTCTTTCTATGGACCTACTTCCCTCAGATTTCTGCCTATTTAATGTAATTTTCATTTGTAAAAGTAAAGTAAGGGGAATAGTGTGGAAATCAAGGAGGACGCTCTGCGCTCCCATTGTAACAGTTTGACAGGCAATTAATAAGATATGCAGCTCTGATTTGTGAGATCCATGTGGTATGAATTTTAGCATTTTTTCTCTCCTTTGTTTTCATTTGTAAATTTTTATGTTTACCATTCATTGATAAACATCTATGGTCGAATGCTTTCAAGATAGATAGGTAGAATCCATTTTAAATGCTCTTCCTTGGGAAATCATTCAATATTCTATGTTTTCTTCTGTTTGAAAAGGATCCATTTCCTATGCCCTTTTGAGCTCCTCACCTGTCTTACCATCCCATCATTATTTAAACTTAATTTCTAAAAATTCCTGCCTACCTTGCCCCACAAAATACCCTGTATCTCTGGTTTAATTCCCCAAATTCAAACTACCCCATTTCTTCCATAAAACCCTGAAAATCCATTAATTTAAACATTTCCCATTATTATACCTAGCCTAATATCATTTTGTTATTATACTTCATTGAATATATTTTTTACGAAGAGAGCCCTCTCCTAACCTCGTAGGGCTAGCTACAAGGCTGAGCGTGGTTTGAGGTTACCCTGATTTGCCTTTTTCAGCCTGAGGTCTAAATTAGGTGATAACAGGTGTGAACAGAGATGGGATCATGTTGATTCAGTCAACTTTGACCAAGTCAACTAAGATGTCTAGATACATTGAACCTCCTTTGGACAGCGCAGTTTTTGTGGAGGACAACTTGCATGAGCTTGATGCCACATATGGATGGGACCTAATGTGGAGAGGTTCACTTGATATATATGGAGAGGATGGAAGCCTTTGTTATGGATGCTTTGTATTTGATCTTTTGATCTTATCTATTTAGACTTGGCTTTCTCTTGTTGTTTAGTAGAGTAGCAGTGTTGTTTAGCACTGGGTGTTCCTTGGTGGGAATCCCACCTCTTCCCTTGAGAGGCCTCTTGGGAGAGCTTACCCTGTATTGCTCCACATCAAAGCTTAAGTCCAAGCATCATTCTTTAGTCCCAGCATTATTTCTTTAATAGGATATTTCTGAGTTGCAGGGTGTTGCAGTGGAGGATTCTTACACCACTTCCGGGTCTGTTTCTCAGTAGAGGGTGCCTTCCTTCTCCTGAGAAATCAGCTAGGAATATTTTTGAGCACATTTCATATCTTGACAATAGGCCAAAGTGTTTCTCATCTCCTACAGCACAGTCACTTGCAGGAACTGCGTAATTTTGCACAGAGTTGTTGCAGCAGGGTTAAGACCCTTGTTTTTGAGCTAGTTTCCTAAGGAAAGGGCCAACCCTTCTCCCAGAAAGCTAGAGGAAGGGATCCTCATCCCTTTTTTGAATTATTCAGCTATATTTCTATAATTTTGTATTAAGACTACATTTTCTAGGCTAAATATTCAAATCTGCTCTTGTTGTACTTGTACTTTCATGAAACCCTTGTCGGGTTGGCTTTATAATACAATAAGGAGGTCAGATCTTCATTTTCTTGGAATTTTATTCCATATAACTCTAGATCCATGCTATTTTATCATTATACTACAAAAACCCTCATAAAATAATGTTGTACATGCTTCAGTCTTTTTCTGCATAACTCAAGTCATGGGATTTGGCTATTTTTGAGCTGATAGGAAGCCGGGAGGTCTATTTAACATATCAAAATGGATTTCTTTCTGATCCCCTTTCATATGTGAGGGCCTAACATCATATGCTAAGGGAACCAAGCATTATTTCACCCATTAAAAATTCATATCTTCATAAATAACGTTTTCAGCATCTAATTTCTGCATTTTTCCCACTTGGGAATGTTTATACATTCTTATTTTATTGTTTTTTCACTCATTTTATGGCTATGTGTTTTTTAACACATCATATGAGTCTATTTTCTGGATCTCCAAATTTAGAATACCTTAAGGTATTCTTATTGTTGTAGAAAATCCCTCTTTTGGGATATTACAGTGGTATCAAAGCTTCAATCTTGGCTCAGCCTGTGGAACTCAGCCATGAAGCTATCAAGAGAAGGAGAGATGAAAAGAAATAAGACTCCATTTTGTGGAGGAAAAATGGAAGATATGCTTACAAAGCTTCTTCCAAAATCTGTGCAGTGCATCAATAAAGATCTTAAGAAGATGAGAGGAGAGATGGAATCTCCTGAGGAGTTTGGATCTAGAGCCAAATCTAGATTGGCACATGATAGGTATGAGCATGTAGCTACACCCTATTATGCACAGCACAATCAAATGCCCAGATCTACTATGAAAGAGATGAAAGAAGAGGAAGTGCTAGGAAGGGAAACTCTTAGTAACTTTCTGCAAGAATATGAGTCTCAAACTAAAGAGTGTAGAGATCATATTACTTTCAAAGAGTTTTGAAAGATTAAGGTGGAGAGGAGCAAGCTACATGACATGGATATATTTTCTCTATCTACTATTTATGGATCCCCAACTTGCTCAACCAAAGCTTGGGTGGAGGAGTTGTGTACTTATTTGCGGCAGCACCAAGTTTCTGAAGAAGAAGCCATCAGAGTTGCAGCGCTGCACTTTGAAGGTAAGGCCTATGCTTGGTGGATGTTTGAGTCATTTTCATTGAAAAAATTTAGTATTTCTTCTTTTGTAAAGTTCACTAAAATATTGGTAGAAAGATTTGATAGAAAACATGAGACAATCAAACCAATGGAAATTTTGCATGAGTTGGGAGGATCTACAAACTCAAAGCCACTTTAGAAACCTATTGGAGGAGATCAAATCTTGCATGATACCTTGCTAGAGGAAAGATCCTTGTTTCATAACCTTGGACAAGAGGGCATGAAGGTTCCTTTTGCAAAGAAGGATCCTCTTATTAAGCAGTTACCTCATATTCATATTGAAGAGAAGGATGGGGGTTACAGCACTGTCACATCTAGAGCATATCTAGTGCCTCATACAGAGGAAGGAGGAGCACATGCTACAATAGGAGGATTTCTTGTGTCATTGCAATAATTTCCCCAGAATCTCACACACATAAGGCAAAGAAAAATCACTGAGCAGCATGATGGTGAGATGATATTGATGGAAGGAGAAGGTAAGGTGGAAGGACATCATCATTTGATGAGGAGCACACACCCCTATCTATTTCAGAAAGCTGGTGCAAGGAGGAGGGAGACTGGTTTGCACTGTGAGGGCAAGCGCAAGGTTGCCCAACCATATGAATAGTATTCTCTTGCCATGGATGTCTCACTAAATAGAGGCATTCCACTGAGGAGGCCACCAGACTTGGAGTTGGTAAGAGGAATCTTGCCAGTTGGTTCACCACTCTTGGATTTTGGAGAGGTGAAGAGTTTTGAGGGAGAATTTGGCATGGGGGATGTCAAAGTAGCAGGCAGCAGCATGAAGAGAGCTTCACCTGCCAGATCACCAGCGCTGTCTCTTGGGAGGATTGATCCATATTGGAGGTCTCAACTCTTGGTAGAGTACTGCAAGCATCTTGGTGCTTGCATGATTCTAGATGACCCGGATGGAGATGATAGATACATGGTGGATGATGTGGTCATCTATTCTTATGGCAGAGTCTTCTTAACTAGAGCTTCTAGTCTTAAGGAGAAGTTGTTGCATTCAGCAAATGAGGACTTCTTTTCTATGCACTTTGATGCATATTTTTCTTTGATGGAGGAGTTCATTTGGGAGGGCATTCAACATATGGAGATATGCATAGCCCAGATGGTGATAGAGAGGATGTCACAGCCACTTCCCTACTCTTTGGAGGTGAGGGAGAATTTCCAGTTGAGAAATTTCAGCTCAAGACCTTAAGTACATGATGGATAATGTATAATTTCACTTTATGTTTTGTACTTCTTGTCTTTATATGAGCAGCATATTGTACCAAGGGGAATTATTCCTTCTTGCATATTGTATAATGATGTACTTGGAGCCATTTGTAGCATTGAGATTGGCTATCTCATTGGTGGTTTGTGGGGGAAGCCACATGATTTTTGGTGTACACCATTGACACCCTTTTGTACTTTCATTTTTATATCTTGTAAGATGATTGTGGCAGCAAAAAAGTGGCTGGAAAAGCACTTGTTTTTGTTTGATTTGATGCAGGCAAAATATGCACTTTGTTGGTTCCTTGTGTGGGACCTTGATCCGCTTTCTGGTTGTCATATGACAACTTGTTTCTATTGGTTTTTGCTTCCATGTATTGTTGATATTTCTATGTTCATGGAAGCTTTGTTTGGAGAGTGGGATATGAGTTGAAGATTCCCATTGGGAGTATGATTCTCCCTAATTTTCATGTTTCATGTTTCAAGAGAGGCAATGGGCAGCCCATGATTGCAAATTACATCTCTCTTCTTCATGTGCGAGGAGCCATTTGGAGAACTTGAGAGGAGGCACTTCATGGTTTATTTGTTTGATGGGGTAGCTTGGGCCACTCTTGTAGGCCATGATATTTCAGCCCAAGATCAGCAGCAGCCCCATACTTATCATAAATGGAGAGAGAAACCACTTGTTTGGGAAGATCCAATCTCTCCATGCAGCCCCAACACATTGTATGAACCCGGGGTTGAGGATCTTTTTGAGCTAACTAGATTGACTCATTTCATTTGGATGATAGCATGGGTGTGGAATTAACTCATTGGGAATAATATTCCCCATGTTCATCATCACTTCTACCTTGAGCATGTTGTGTGTGGAGCTTGATTATCTTGTTTACTTTGTATCACAGCATTGGACCCCTATACCTTAAATGGGGCGGCTATGCCGCCCGTAAATTAATTGTTGTTGTAGGGGGTCTAGGGGGCGATAAGCGACTGTCGATTCCCCCACCCCCGGCGGGGGGTTTCGGGGAAGTGCCCCCGAAGCTAGAAATAGATGTAAAATTGCCTTGTAAAAGTATAGTAATTTCTAGTCAATCTGGGCCGTTCATTAGGCAAATGATCTGATGGTAGAAGTTATGTTTAGTTTAGGGTGTTTTTCCCTAGAAGGCAACCCCTCGCTTTTATGAGGGTATTGTATTGCGGCTGTGTATTTTATGTGTATTCTTGGAGCGAGAAACAGAGAGGGAGACTGTGAGAAAGAACAGAGGATATTACAGCGGATCTGTTGTAGGTTGTGTCTCTTCATTTTGCTGGATAATAGAAAGGAAGGACTGGCTGTTCGAGGTGGACGTAGCCCAAACTGGGTGAACCACGTATATCTGTGTCTCTCTGGTTTTATGTGTTTTGTTTGCTTGTATTTTTCGCATATTTTATGTGTTGCATTTCTCTATAATATTTAATTTTCTAACAACTGGTATCAAAGCCGAAGGTATATTTGGCTGATAAACTTGCAGGAAAGAAGGGTTCCTGGTTCGAGTGGGAGTAATGGCGGAAGATGGTAAGTTTAGGGTCGAGAAATTTAACGGCCAAAACTTCCCTTTGTGGAAGATGCAGATGGAAGATTATCTGTATCAAAAAGATCTGTACCTACCATTGAGTGGAAAAACAAAGAAGCCGGTGACCATGACAGACGTGGAAT
>JAXQQM020089528.1:0-35553 GCA_034641835.2 Pinus albicaulis | reverse complement strand
AGTGATATATTAAATTCTGGCCTAAATGCCTCAAAACTGGTTACAAAATGCTAGGTAGAGCCCAGTTTTCTCCCTGTCTAGAACCAAAGGATTTTTCCTTATTCTACATCCGAGGTAATTACGGAATAATCTTTGATCCAACATATCTATCTTCCCCAATTTAAAGGTGCAGAAAAACTGATTCAAAATTAAACGATAGAACACGATAATAAACAGTTAAGGGATGGTATCCCATCCATTTTCTCCATCTCTTAGAAGAGTTCCGAGAGGGAGGAGAGCTGCTTTATTAGCTTCGAGGTCCGCTTCTTTATTGTTTTCCCTTTTGACGTGATAGAACTTCAAGTTCCGGAAAGATTTTGAGAGGATTCGAATTCTGCTCATCAGTCTGGATAGTCTTAAATCTGAAGGGGAATTATTGTCGATTAAGGACTTTATGATTGACTTCGAATCTCCTATTATAACAACAACGTTGATACCGAGGGCCTTGAGAAGCTTGAGGCCTTGGAAAAGGGCCAGGGCTTCCGCTTGGATGCTGGTGTTAAAGCCCACTCCCCAGGCGTATCTATGATCATTACAGCCAGCAGTGTTTTTGACCACACCTCCTGCACCTGATCTGCCTGGGTTTCCTTTAGCTGCACCGTCGAAGAAAAGAATGGGCTGCGCCTGCTTAGTGCAAAAGGCCAAGAAATCTGATGCACTGAGGTGAATTTTCCAATCTTTAAGAGCCACGAAAGGTCTGGAAATATCATAGAAATTGAGATCAAGAGTAGTGCTCCATGCAGCATCTTGATCACTAAGCTCCGCACCATCAAGCTAATTACCAACGCAATCCTTTAAGAGGCTTTTTACTTTGACCCAAACAATCTTATAGTCGCTCTTCCTGTCCCTGATGATCCTTTGGTTTCGTTCTAACCATGTTTGCCAACAGATAAGTTTGGGGAGAGTGCACCATATGGATTTTATGTGGGCATTCTGAGTAATGCCACTAGGATAAGTACGCATCCAATTCGAGAACAAATCAGGAATGCGACTAGGAAGGATGAAGTCTGAGTTCCAATGACTAGTAGCCTCTCTCCAAATACCTGCAACGAAATTACAGCTGAGCATAATGTGGGCAGCAGATTCTGAGTTTTCTCCACACAGCGTGCACCGGGAGGGGCCATGAAAGCCTCTTTTCTGTAATCTATCTTCAGTCAGAATGCGCTGGTGACAGAGGAGCCAGCAGAAGGCATCGATTTTGGGGATTGAGGTCTGGAACCATACCCCTTTCCAAGGATTCGGATCCGGAGGGACGTGAGGGTGGGCAGAGAGTTGGCGATACCCCTGCGAGACAAAGTAACGCCCTGGAGAAGTCCCCCAACCACGGGAATCCCGTTTCCTGTTGTTCAAGGGAGCCTTGCCTCCTAAAGATGTCAAGAAGTCTGCATATTCCTTGGCCAATATTTGAGGAACCTCAATCGATTTCCAGCTATGCAAGACTCCATCCTCCCAATTAGAAATATCCCATAGTGTAATGAAGCCCGCTCTGGACATCCATTCTTTCAGCATAATCAGAGATCGATCTTCAACCAAGGAGTCGGTGCCCATAATGCGGTCCTCCCATATCCTGATGCACTTGCCATTTCCAGGGATCCAGTGTGCGTGTTGATTGATTAAGGAGATGGAATTTGTACAGAGCCTATGGATCATTGAGCCAGGGATAGATTTAGGGTAGTCGAGGCACCGTTTCCTCTGCCCCCGGAAGTATTTTTTCCATAAAGCAAGTTGGGCCCAGCCCGGGTTTGGAGCGATTATCCTCCATAGCATCTTAGCACCCAACGCAATGTTTTGCTTATCCAAATTCTTGAAGCTCAAACCACCTTCAAGTCTGGGCAAGGATATTGTGTCCCAACTGATTAATGGGAGTTTCTTTTCATTAGCTTTCCCTCCTTTCCAGAAGAAATTTTTTATATGAGCCTCCATTTTCTTCATAATGCCCACGAGAGCAAGCATAACGGCAAATTGATAAATGGGGAGGCTGCATAAGACTGCTTTTATAAGCACAGTCTTGCTAGCCAGATTAAGCCATCTGAATCCCCAGGAATTTATCTTGGATTTTAACTTTTCTAGCATAGGAAACCAATCTCTGATGACTGCACCTTTTTGAAAGATAGGGAGACCCAAATACTTGAATGAAGACCAAGTCGAAGAGGCAGAAAAATCTAAGCAACTGGAAATAGCCTGAAGCGTGCTGGTAGGTATATTCCAACAATAAATATTGCATTTTCTTTTATTGAGACTGCTTCCAGAGGCTTCACAATAATCATCAATCACAGCTTTGAATTTTTTTGCAGTAGAAACTGTAGCAGCGCCCAACAATAGGGAGTCATCTGCAAACAACGCATGGTTAATATTTTTGACTCCCCTCGCAATGTTCAGCCCTATAATCTCTTGATCCTGTTGTTTTTTATTCAAGAGGAAACTAAGGACTGAGGCTTGAAGGACAAAGAGCAACGGGGAAAGAGGGCACCCTTGTCTCAGACCACGAGAAGCTTTGAAGAAATCCGTGGCTCTCCCATTCACCAATGGGGCTATCCAAGGCTTGCTAATACAAGCCTTAATCCAGTTGATAAATTTAGTGCCAAACCCAAGCTTATGCAGGACATTTATCAGGAAACTATGCCTCACTCTGTCAAAGGCATTTTCCAGATCTAACTTGACTACCATGCCTTTCTCTTTGCGTCCCATGCTTGAGTGGACGGCTTCTTGGACTAGAATGAAGTTATCCACAATCTGCCTTCCTTGGATAAAACCTCCCTGATTCTTAGGGATTATGTTTGGAAGAATGGCTTTTAATCTGTTGGCAATCACTTTGGTGATTAGCTTGTAGCCGATATTACAAAGGGAGATAGGACGAAATCTGCTGAAGGTGTTGGCGCCTTTCTCCTTGGGAATGAGGGCGAGGAAGGCCGAATTGGTGCTTCCCCCTAATTTATGACACTTTTGAGATTTCCGCACCATTCTACAAAGATCTTTCTCCAAAATCTGCCAACAAGCCTGCAGGAATCTGGCAGTGAAGCCGTCAGGGCCCGGAGCCTTGTCCGGTTCCATAGCGAAGAGGGCGTTTTTTATTTCTTTATTAGAAATCTCTACTTCCAAGAATTGATTCTTTTTGTCTGTTAGAAGGCAGTGTACCTCATCCAATAAGATAGAGGCATGTCCCAAGTCCTCCTCTTCGCTATAGAGATTTTTGAAGTGGAGGAAGGCAACATTTTTTATACTTCTGATGTCTCTATGCGTGGTAGAATCAACCTTAATTTCTGAGATGGAATTTAGGCATTTTCGGGCTTGGGCTTGCTTATGGAAAAAATATGTGTTCCTATCGCCCGCCTTTAGCCAGAGACTGCGAGACTTCATTCTCCAGAACTCTTCCTCTGCTGAACTAGCCTTAAGGAGATTCTGTTGAAGCTCAGCCTCCTTTTCTAGAATTTATTTGGTGATCTCTACATGGTCCGTGTCCAGATGGTGCTTCTCGAGGCATTCCTGAATCTTTTTTCTTTCTACTGCAGGATTAGGTAAGGTTTTGACCCAAGCTTTTAACGCTGCTTTGACTCTTCTAAGTTTCTCCTCCCATACAAAAAATGCAGAGCCTTTGACAGGATGCTTTCAACAATATTTTATTGAAGACAAGAATGAATATTCCTTAACCCACTGAGGGCAGAACTTAAAAGGAATGGGGCCTTGATCCAGATGTGCCAGCAGTTCAAGTTTTATGGGTTGGTGATCGGAGACACAGCAAGCGAGAATAATCATTCTATATTCTAAACCAAGAAGAAGAAATGAACTTTGAATGAAAAATCTGTCTAACCTTGCAGCGATATGGCCCGGTCCGAGTCTTTTGTTGGACCAGGTATACTTGCCGGACACAGGTTTGATGTCGATCATGTCCCAATCATGCAGCAAGTCCTCGACCCATTCCCGCGCCTGATCCCTCACAATAATTCCACCTCGCTTTTCAGCCAAAGATAAAGTTAGATTTAGATCCCCAGCAATGATGATATTTATTAACTCTTCAGTATCTACTAGACTTCTAATAGAGTCCCAACAGTTCTTTTTTTCTCCTGCGCATACTGGAACATATACGTTAAAAAGGGAGAGAATCAAGCTAGAATCCACGTGCTGTAGTTTTAAGAACAACCAATGGGTGTTGGAGATTTCTTTGACCCTTGAGAATTTTTCTGCATTCCAAATGGTGCCCAGACCACCTGAAGCACCTCGAGCTGAGACAGCTTGACCATCGATTTTCTTCCACAGTCTCTTACCGATTTGGAGGAAGATATTGTCCTCCATTTTAGTCTCTTGGATGAGGAGTATGTCAGGAGATTCTGTTCTTAGCAAGTTTCTTATAGCTTCTTCCTTTGTTCTACTCCCCATACCCCTACAGTTCCAGGAGATGATCTTCATCACTTGCTTTTGGATTGATGAGCTCCTTTAGAGCTCTGGGACTAATTTCTGGTCGACTTCGGTGTTTTTCCCAAGAGTTTCTTGAGAGTTGGTTGGCTTCCCTGGAGTTTGTCTTTATAGGTCTCCTGCTCTCTTTTTTCTCGAGCAGATTTCCGGCCTCTCACAGATCTTCTAGCCGAGGTATGTGAGTCTCCTATTTCGCTTTCTTCTTCTGAGTCCTCCAAACCTCGCCCTTCCTCGATCTCTTCTATCAATATCTCTTTTTCTCTATCAGTATTGCTTTATCTTGTTGTGATCCCGAGAGGATCACTTTCTGTTGCAACCCTTCCTTCTGCATCACAGGTTCTTGAGTGTCTTCTAACACTGAGCGTAAATGAGCAAATTTATTACCTTGTTCTGCGGTGGGTTGAATTTGGGGCCCCGATGCTGTCTGAGAAGTTTTACCATTCGGATTGCCTGTTCTAGGAGTTTTATGTGCGGTTTTTTTCCTTTTGACCTGAGTCCAACCATCCTCCTTGCCTTTCTCCACTTAAATATTCTTCGGGAAGCTTCTCGCGAAATGCCCATAGACATGGCACTTCCTGCACTTGAACGGGAGCTGTTCATAGTCCAGCATTTGAAGATGTGTCCAGCTTCCAACTTTTATCTTTATAGCTTCAGGTATACCTACCTCCAAGTCGACTTCCACGTAGATACGAGCACAATCGTATTGCTCTTTGCTGTTAGCTCGGTCAATGAATTTACCTAAAGAGTTGCCGATATGTTTGAGAGATTCCCAATTCCAGCAATGAACAGGCAGATTTGGGAGCCTAACCCACACTGGGATGGCAGTGGGGACGTCAACTGCTGGATGAAAATCTGGCGTCCACTTGTTGAGATACAGCCCCTGAGGGCCCATGAAATAGGGGCCGTTACGAAAGATCAGATCCTTGTCTTCCTTGTCAGAGAATTCGAACAGAAAAAATCCCTTCCCGAGAAAATACGAGGTGACATTGTTTTTAATCAGCAGAGCCCAATTCCTAGCGACCCAACTCTCTGTGGTTTTTGGAGAGGGCCAGAGCCCAGTAAACTGACCGACCAGAGCTCGCTCCGCTAAAGAAAGGGCAACCTTGATCGGGCCCTTCGGAGGAAGCGAGATTTCGGGCATGTCATCCTTTCGTTTTACAAACTTCGCTGCTTCGAAAGATTTCTTCTTAGGCAGAGAGTTCAGGAGGGAACGAAAAGCCTCTTCATCAGAGGGGGGAGGCGGAGGAGGCACCATCGAAACTTCGATCCCTTTGCTCAGTGGGAGACGTGTACTCACCGTCCAAGATACATACCATCCCTCCACACCACCTCGAGGAGCCAAGGGGAGAGGACCCCGCCAGCTGCTGTGCGGTGGTCACAAGAGCCAAAGAGCCGCGTGAAAGACCAGACTCCGCCGCGTAAAGCTAAACGTCGCTCCCGCAAAGAAAGAGGGCTGAGTCAGCCGCGCCGACGTGCCAAGGCGCCGATGGACACGAACAAACTTCTCGCAGAAGAACCCGAAGCTCTTCGCCGTAAAAAACCCGTAAAAGGGGGACAAAGGCCCACCAGGGCGACCAGAGGGCCGAGGCGCTCCTCAAGCGAAGGGGCCGACTACGTCAAACGGAGCGTGGTAACATTCCGATCAACCAAAGTTCTTGGGGGTTTTTTTCCCTCCATAACTCTATATAACTATATGTTTATCTGTCTAATATATTTTCTTAGTATCATATTTAATATATAAAATTAATATATATTTTTTATTTTATTATTATTAATTTTTAAAATATGTGATTATGGATGGTCCTTCTCAAAATTTCAAGGAAGTTTATATGAATAGTATATTTTCACAAGAGCTCAGTCATGTTTAGTTCTTACACAAGGAAGGGTACCATTACTATATGGGCTGGTCCTAAAGGAGAATCTTGATGATTTTGTCCCAAAATTATAGGCGATGAGCATTTTTTTGACAATCGACATAAGGAGTGGTTTATCCCTCAGTACAGAGGGTGGAATGATGCTCCCATATTTTTTTCAACGCATTCAGGAAGAGTCACCACTTATAGGAGATTAAAATTTATACTTTTTTTGTTTCCCAACATCAGCAACAACATGGTGTATTTTATCTACCTTCAGGGAAATATAAAATGAAAAAATGTTGATTCTCCTCCACCTCCCACTCGAGGTCCCTTATTCTCACTACCTTCTCCTCAGTTATCTGATCTTTGTTCTGAGCAGTTTTTTTTTTTCCAGCTTGTCCAATCCTCTAGAGCAGTCAACCTTCCTCCATATTTCCCTCAAATTCTAGATTTTTATTACTTTCCCTAATATTAATGATTAAAAATGATTAATATTTTTAATCATTTTTTAAAATGTCATATATTCTTCGACAATATTGATGAAGCAAGCTCGCACTTACAATATTGATGAAAGAGGAAACATGGAGGAGGGGAACAAGCAATTGGGATCATAGTCCAATGCTTTTGCATTAGGGCAAGGAATTCCTCCAACAACATTGGATTTGTAGATCCTAAAATTTTTCTTCAAAACACAAATAAAATTACATTTCATAGCTGGAACTGACTACTGAAAAAACTGATACTTATCCTACAATATATTTCTTCTAAATTACTGCTAATAAATAATTCGCTTCTATTCCTTCAACTGATTAAGGAGTTCCTTCACGTGTTCAATCCTGAATTTGTTTCCCATGCACTATGGACATGCTACTGAAGAAGGCTGATCCATAGAGGAGGCAATAAAAGATCACAGAGGAAACAAACGTGGATATGCGAGCTTGATCAGAGCAGAGGGAACACCAATAAGAGCAGAGGGAACAACAATCAAAGCAGAATGAACAAAAATAAAAGCAGAGGGAACAAAAATCAGAGTAGAGGGAACAAAAATCAGAGTTGAGGGAACAAAAATAAGAGTAGACAGAACAACAATAAGAGTGGAGGGAACAACAATCAGAGCAGAGCGGATGCACACAATGATCTAGTGTGCAAAAAATGGGAGCAATGGAGAGATGGAGCACTGTAGGTAAGTTAATGCGGAAGAAGGTATAAGAAGAGCGGGAAGGGGAGGGATGATAGGAAGAGGAAAAATAGGTGGGAGAATCGAGAGGGAATTAGGATGAGGTAGGAGAATGTATGAAATGGAAAGGAGGATATTAGAGGGAAACAAAAAGGGGATAAAACAAGGAGGTGTTGAATAAAATAATCAGATATAATCCATGACCAAATTTTGAGTGATGAATTTCAAAAATTTCAGAGATTTGATGTTGATATGTGGAGTAAAATTATGGGATGATTTGAAATGTGACATTGTTACCTATTCTGACTTCAACTCGTTCCCTTAGGACTGCTATTTTTTCCAAGGAATCCACTTTTTTGTTGTTGTCTCTCAAAATATGGTAATTAGAGACTTTTCCTAGATTAACCAAATTTTCTCTAATCCGAAGAATGATTTGTGCCAACTCTGAATTCTTCGGGATGGTATTATTCACCATTTGCTGGATGATTATGGAGGAGTCTCCAAAAATGACCGCGTTCATTATATTTTCGCTCCTTAGAATGTGAGATCCCAGGCTGGGGCCCTTGTTTTTGTTTAAGTTTTGAACTCTTGGCCAAAACATTTTGAACTTTGACTCATTTTGAGTTGCGGAATAAATACACATAGCAGCCGCGACCGCGCCGCAACGACCAGGAGTTGCGGAGCTACCAAGGTGGCGCGGAAGCACTCGATAGCTGGAGATCAAGCAGAGATAAGTGTAGATGAAAGAAACACAACAGAAAACAGAAAGTAGAACACGCAGACATCAGAAGAGAAGCTGGGAAAAGCTAGAGTGAAGACACAGAGAAGTCATTGGGCTGCGAAAAGCGTGTGAATAAATAACGATCACCCGGCTGAAAGGATGCTGAAAGGAGGGTTGTTGTTGTTGTTGAAGAGGGAATGATACACGAGAAGTCTAAGCTTCGAGGATCAAGACCTGAGGAAGGACGTGCAGAGCAGCCGCGGAAGAATCATGCTTGTTCTCCCTATGGTTTCTTACTTTCTATGTTCTTCCTTTCTGTTCTAAGACCCATCTGTAACAGACTTGTGAGTTATCAGAGAAGAAAGCTATGTAATCATGTGTTCGGCTAGAAGAATAATATAAGGGAGGATTACTGTCTCAATGAGTTGTCCATGTGCTGTAATGTGTTTACACTGATTTAAAATTTTAAGTTGCGACTATCTGAATACTTAGTTAGTGATCTTGCATGTGTAATTTGGTATATGTAATGGATGCACTTTCTCTCTTTGGTTGCGGCTTTATTCCTTACCAGTGATCTCATCCCCTTATGCATGTGGTCGCGGCACGCCTCGGGTGAGACGCACTGCTCTCCAAGAGCAGGGTGAAAATGCCGGCGTGTTCCTAGACTACACCGGACCCCTTGTTGGCCACAACCCTTTGAACCTGGGTCTTGCCCGCGAGACCTGACTTTTTGCCAACAAATTGTTCCATTGCCGGGACCTGCATGTTCTGAGGGGATCTAGATCATGGTCTCGAGGATTTTTGAAGGGGCAATACGGCGATGGTGGGATGATCATCTTGACCATTTCATTACTCAGCAAGCGGAGCTGACCAAGAAAAAGGAGGCCGCGATCAAGGAGATCGTTCTTTTCTCTGATTCAGCCAGTGATACGTACGAAATTTTCTGGGGAAGGTTCCCTACCGACCTTTACAATTGGTTGCGAAGGTTACGAGCGAAGGTGCCCCAAGAAGGCTCACGGAAGATAAACCGCAGGTGGGCGCACGAAGACCTGGTAGCACTGAATCGGGTAGACATTGAACTAACCCGCGCAGTGGATTTTTGGGTAAGGACCACGTTGGAAGGATACGCTGTGGAGTTTGCTGCTGAGTGTTACCAATCCTTTTCGAAGGCCGAGGCTGTTTTTCACTCAGGGCTGAGGGGGAAACTGTTGAAGGAGATTCCGCTGTGGATCAAAGCCCTGATGGTGGACGAAGGGTTGATTGAATTCCGCAAAATGAGTATGGAAGCGTAAACCACCCGTACTGGGGGAAGGATTGAGGGGACCGATGCTGTGTAGACAGTAAAAGTGGGGAGCGGGGGATGGACGTTGAGGCCGCATGCAAGTTACGGGAGTCACGTGCGCATCGGCGGGCACAGATCGCCGATAGGTGGCGAAGAAGGGTAATGAGAGATTTGAAGAGAAGGGAGATCGAGAGGAAAAATCAGAAGGAGGCACCTCAGAAGACAAGACCCATGGGTTTGGATACCCGGACAGGAGACGGGACGGCAGCGGACGTACAGTGGGTGCATGGGAGCCCAGCGACGCGAGAAAGAGAAGTAACGACTAGCGAAGATAATGGAAAGATGCAGCCCGAAGAAAGTTCCGATGATGAATGGCACGACGTGATGCAACAGATGTTCCAGGATCAGACGGCACCCACCCCTCCAGGCAGCCCTACGTCCCACCTTCCACATGGCCAGGATCCCGACCTTCCCCTGGTACTTTATCAACCTTTAAGAAATATTTTTATTCAGTTACAAGCATTAAGTCAGTCATATAGTAGTTCAGCGGCGTCGGTAACGCCCAGTAGCAGCAGCGCTACTAGTAGTAGTATTTTCCCTAGTGGGATCGTTACGCAACCAGGACCCGGAGGCTTTATCCTGGTTAATTCTCCGCAAGTACATATGGCTGGATCTTTCACCCGGTATCCAGAGTTCTCTGGCCGGGGCAACAACGACGTAGAACAACACTGGTATCTGTGCGAAGCCATCTGGAGGGCTCGCCAGACGCCTGATGCAGGGAAGTTAATAGAATTCCAAACCATGCTCAGAGAGAGGGCTCTGAGGTGGTTTATCAAGTGGTTTGAGGCGCACCCCAACCCTGTAATTGCAGACGTAAAGCGAGATTTTGTGCGAGAATTCAAGCTTCCCCAGACAGACCAACAGGGCTTGTCAGAGCTGTGGGAAATTAAGCAGAAGGAAGGAGAGACCGCGTGGGAGTTGATGTGGCGATTTAAAGACGCGATCGGGAAACTCAGTTACCCGATCGATCCAAACCACCAGAGGGACTGGTTCATCAAGGCCCTGCTCCCCTTGACACGAACCCCTCTCACTCAGCAGAAGATTGATAATCTGCAGGACGCTTTGGAGCAGGCCATGAAGATTGAAGCCATGGCGGGCTACCCCCAGGAATATCGGGGGGGGGATGGCCCCGCAAGACCCTTCTCTGATGGGGTTGCAACACCAGATCGCCAGCTTGACCGAAAAGCTCAAGGAAATTCAGCCAGCGAGACCAGCGCGACCGAATGTTTGGTGTACTCATTGCCTGGTCGAGGGACACGTCGCAACCGAGTTTCCTCGGTTGCGCGGCACAGGAATGGGACCGTCAGTTGCAGCAATTCAGGGGGGTCCACCACCAGGGGGTGGCGCGGCGATGAACCCGCAGGGAGTCTACCAGCCGCAACAGACTTATGCGGGGTTCCCACCGCAACCGGGTTCCTCCACCACAGAGTACTGCGAGATCTGTCGAACGCTGGGGCATCCACCTCGGATGTGCCCGATCCTACAGAAGTACTCCACGGTACCGAATAACGTGTATTGCGAATTTTGTGTGTCCAAGACGCACAACACTGAGCAGTGCAGGGCGCTTGACGCACATGCGGATCGACTGGATCGTCCCTCGTATAGGGTGAACGAGGCTACAAGGGGAAGAGGTGGCGGCATGCGGGGAGGCCGAACAGGAGGATGCGGTCCGGTAAAATGTTACAACTGTGACCAGGAGGGTCATGTAGCTCGAGAATGCCCCCTTCCGCGACGACCCTGGTGTTCCCAGTGCCGGGTCAACGCCCATGCTACAGAAGACTGTCCGGAGCTCATCAAGAAGTGGGAAGAACGGGTGCGGCAGAGAGGAGCGAATCTGGTAAACTCAGAACCGTGCAGCATCGCAACCCCCGACATGCAGAACGTTGCGATAGTAACAAGGGGCGAAAATAAGACGGGCGAGGATGCCCACGAGAAGGAGCCAGCACGAGTGGTCCGGCCGGCATCCCCAAAGAAGTTGATCAGGCCCGAAGTCCAGAAGAAGTATTTTCAGGAGGCGATTGAGGCATTTGCCCAGTTGTGGAACGAGGGAGGGTTGGAAGAGCCCAGGCGGCCGGAAGCCGGTGCGCAGAGCGTCGCAGATACTGTGGTCGAGGATTGGCTCCGGCTATTCCTCAGGATTGTTGATAACGCTGTGTTGCGGCAGCAGCTCAAGCATGCTTTAGATGGAGCGCTGCAGGGGCGCACAGAACCTAGAGATCCGGTGGACGCTAGGCCTCAATACGTGCAACGTGTCAAGCGGAACAAGCAACGAACAGGCAAAGAATTCCGGCTCAACACGCAGGTCGCAGGGTTCCAAATCAGCGACACCATGTTGGACTTGGGGTCCGACGTCAATATATTGCCACGAAAGACATGGGAGGCTCTTGGAAAGCGACGGCTCGCCTATTCCCCAATCCAACTCAGGATGGAGAACCAGTATTGCATTTTGCCAATCGGCCGACTCGAGGGTGTCGAGGTTGATGTTGCGGGGGTGAAGACATATACTGATTTCGAGGTTATTGATATCATGGGCGACAAGGATCCCTACCCTGCCTTACTTGGCATTGATTGGGCTTTTGAGAATTATGCCATCATCGACCTCAAGAAGGAGCTGATGATTTTTGAGGATGGGGAGGTACGGGTCACTCAGCCTCTCGACCCGTATCAGGGTCCGCAATATACAGAAACAGTGGACAGTCGGGAGGATGCTCAGATGATGGACCATCTCTATCAGATGACTGCAGGAAAGCGGGACGATTATATTAACCCTACCGCAACTCGCTCTATCAGTTGGCGGAGTGTGCAGAGCTCGGAGCTCGGATCCGAGCTCGCGTGGGAAGACTGGCAGCAAGGGGGGTATGAGACCACCACGCGGAGATGTGCCTCCATTGCTCAAGTCCGGTGGGTAGGGACTGAGATCCGCGGATACCCCACATTATCAAACATGCAAGCAGTGAATACTTTTATTGCCAAGGTGGAAGACCGGGTCCCAGAGGAAAGCCGGATACCACTTTTGGATGTGGCCTTGAAGTCAACATCGGGACGATGGTGGAACAATCACCGCAACACTCTGTTGCGATGGGAGCGTGTGGCGGATGCTCTGCGGGCACGCTTCAAAGAGGATGAAGGGCCCTGCATTACACTTAAACATCATGGAGCTTCCGACCCGCGACAGCATTTGCGGGCGTGCGAGGAACAGTGGCGTAGCGCCAGGTACCCTGAGGAGTTGTGGGTCCACAGGTTTATCCACTCCCTGGGTACAATTCCCCAGGCCTGGTACCTGGAGGAAGAGCGGAAACGGGGAACCCGCTCCTGGCAGGCAGTCACGGAAAAGTTCGTCCAGAGCTTCTCGTTCGAAGGGGAGACGGCGCAGGAATCTCAGGCCCTACAAGCCGTCAAGGAGGTTCTGTTTTTCCGCCATCCTGAGCCCGATGAGGGCCCGGTGGCGTCACGCTCCGGGGTCAAGCGCGAATTGGTTTGCCAACGAATTGATGGCGATCCGGAGGATGATAGTTTGGAGGACCTTAGGCATCTCTATTTTGACGAAAAGGAGGGCGAGCGGAGCATCCGCGACGAGCCGACGACAGAAGGAGTCCATTTGCAACCCCTAAAGACAAAGAAGCTGAACATTGGAACGGAGGAGAAACCTAAGCTGGCGACAGTGGGAGATTACTGGGACGAGGAGACGACAAGAGAAATTTTCAGCCTCCTCCGAGAATATGAAGATTTATTTCCGTCATCAATTGCGGACCTGAAGGGGATCAAAGGGGATTTGGGCGAGATGCGCATCACACTGAAACCGGGAGCCAGGCCGGTGAAGCACTGACCCTACCGGTTGAATCCACGAATCAAAGAGAAAGTTAAGATGGAGATTGACAAGATGCTGGCTGCAGGTCTCATCTTTCCAGTGGAAGAAGCCGAGTGGGTAAGTCCCATTGTCATCCAGAACAAGAAGGACAAAGCGGAAATCCGTGTCTGTGTAGACTATCGGAGCTTGAATAATGCTTGTATCCACGATCCGTTTCCCACTCCTTTCAGCGATGAAGTTCTAGATCATGTCGCGGGAAACGAAGCTTATTCCTTCACTGATGGGTTTTCGGGCTACCATCAGGTGCGCATCGCCGAGGAAGACAAAGCAAAGACGACATTCACCACTGAGTGGGGATCATTCGCATACCACGTTATGCCATTTGGTCTGAAGAACGCACCGGCTGTGTTTTCCCGGATTGTCATTGCTGCTTTCCGGGAGTACATTCACAAGTTCTTGGAGGTCTACATGGATGACTGGACCGTCTACAGCCTGTTGAAGAATCACGCCTCCCTGTTGCGTGTTATGTTTGACCGGTGTCGTCAGCTGCAGATTTCCTTGAACTTGAAGAAATGTATTTTTGCAGTTCCATTCGGCACACTCTTGGGCCACGTGGTGTGCAAGCAAGGGGTCTGCGTTGATCCTGCCAAGGTCGCGGTCATCGTCCACATGGAGGCCCCCGAGACCGTAAAGCAGTTGCGGGCACTGCTCGGGCACACGGGATACTACAGGCGGTTTATCCGCAACTACGCCAAAATCACGGCCCCCCTGGAGAAACTGTTGCGGAAGTCAGAAGCGTTTGAGTGGACAGCGGAGTGCAGGAAGGCACTCGACACATTGAAGGAGAAGTTGGCGACGGCACCCATACTTGTTCATCTCGACTGGGATAAGCAGTTCCATGTGCACATTGATGCGTCCGGAATTGCACTTGGAGCTGTATTGGCGCAACCCGGGGAAACGACAGTTGACCACCCGGTATACTTCGCCAGCCGACGGTTATCGAATGCGGAGAAGAATTACACCACGACCGAGCGGGAGGCATTGGCGATGGTGTACTCTCTCCAGAAGTTCCGCCACTATCTTCTGGGCGGAAAATTTACATTTTTCACGGACCATTCTGCATTGAAATATCTGGTAAATAAGCCTATGTTGGAAGGAAGAATCTGTCGATGGCTTCTACTTTTTCAGGAGTTCACGTTTGAGGTGATTGTCAAGCCTGGCAGGTTGAATGTTGGTCCCGATCACTTATCCAGGTTGGAGACGGGAGAGAATGAAGGTCCGTTGGACGATCAGCTCTCGGATGCTGACCTATTCCGAGTTGAAGCAGTACCAGACTACCTGGCTGATATTGCCACGTATCTGACCATGGGACAGTGCCCTGAGGATTACACCCCTCTTCAGAAACGCCACTTGGTTGTCCGGGTGGCCGATTATCAATTGATCGCAGGGCAGCTGTACAAACTGGGCCTGGATGAGGTGTTGCGCAGGTGTGTTCTTGACCACGAGCGGGAAGCAGTGATGTGGGAATGTCACAACGGTGTTGCGGGAGGACACGTGGGTGCAAAACCTACCGCAAGGAAGGTGCTCCAAGCTGGCCTATGGTGGCCGACGGTACATGCAGACTGTAAGGCCTATGTGAAACGTTGCGATGTTTGCCAGAGGACGGGAAGGCCTTCGCACAGGGACGAGCTTCCGCTACACCCAGTGCACGTGTTGCGGCTGTTTGAAAAGTGGGCTGTTGATTTCGTTGGGCCCATCGCACCAATCGCTCGCCATTCGAAAGCACGGTACATCATCACCGCAATGGATTACCTCACCCGGTGGGCTGAGGTGGCAGCGGTACGCGACTGCTCGGCAGAGACCGCTGCTCGGTTCATCTTTGAACACATCATCAGCCGCTTTGGCTGCCCACGGAGCCTAACCAGCGATCAGGGTACGCATTTCATTAATGCCACGGTCAAGTCACTACTGGACACATTTATGGTTCAGCATCATAGAAGCAGCCCATACCACCCGCAGGCCAATGGTACGGTGGAAGCCTTCAATAAGATTCTTGAAAAGGGATTGACTAAAATCTGCAACGCTCAGCGGGACGACTGGGATGAGCGGCTACCAGCAACATTATGGGCTTACCGGACCACGGTAAAACGTTTGACCAACCAGACACCATTCCAGCTGGTGTATGGCCGGGAAGCTGTGATTCCCGCCGAGTTCACCGTACCCAGCCTTTTGATCGCAACGTCCCTTCACTTCTCAGAAGAGGCGTCACTTCGGGAACGCCTCCAGGAGCTACAGGAGCTGGATGAGGCTCGGTTCCTCGCAGAATTCCACCAGAGGGTTGAGAAGGCCCGGCAGAAAGCGTGGCACGACCGCCACATCAAAACTAAGGCTTTCCAAGTTGGCGGCAAAGTTCTTTTGTACGACAGCCGGTTCCAGAAATTTCCAGGCAAGCTCCAGATGCACTGGTTGGGACCGTATTTTGTCATCGAGATCCGCGACTCAGGCGCCGTTCGGCTGGCACAGCTGGACGGTATAGTTCTTCCTGGGTGGGTGAATGGCGCATGCCTGAAACCCTACCAGGAGTAGGTACCTTCTCACTTTTCATTAATAACTCTCGCAACCGAGAGAACCCGTAGAGTAGCGTAGTTGAATAACTCTCCCGCAACCGGGATGAGCGTAGGTAGTCTTTTCCGTTCATTTGCAATCAGTCAAATAAACAGTCAGTTGCGGTAACCATACCGCAACCGACTGTGGTCGGGGCTGGCCAGTCCAGCGTGTCGCAGCGCCAGTCCAGCATGTCACCGCGCCAGTCCAGCGTGTCGTTCACGTAGGATCCATCCTCGTGCCAGTGTCAGTCCAGGTCATATCCGTCAGTCCTTTTGTCAGTCCGTAGGATCGCTCAGATTTGGTCATAAATTCCCTTAATGGATAGTAATCATACCGTAATCATTTGCCATCACCCGCAGTTCCCTCAGCCGTCGAGTCCGCCCATCTCCCCATGACGCCGTCAGCAACTGTCAGATTACACACAGGCCTGCGATCGATCGCACGATTATCGCAGGCAAGAAAGATAGCAAGAATTAATTGCCGTTATGGAGTCTCATCAACTCCACGCGTGCCAGCAGATGGCCCAATTTGCATGAAGGCTATCAGCAAGAGGATGACGGACCAGTTCAATTTGGAAGTTGCAGTGACTCCGGAGCATTCGCAGTATCAGAGCACACAGCACCTCGACAGAAGTTACAGAAGAATCGTCCAAGTCTATCAGCGGCGCGCCAAGATGCCGAGAGCTCTCCTCTCAGTCCCTGAACCAGTGTTAGATAGCAGAATTCACCGTGTAGAGTCGCTGGTCGGCAAGTATGACAATGCACCATGTATGGACGCCAACTTGTCCGACCCGGCTGAGTTTCCTCACCTCCATTGGCAAATATACATGGAACACCATTACACGCCCGGGAGCAGCTCCAACAGTCGGATGCGTTCAGAATTCCGGGGCCTACAGCAGTCGACTTTGATGAATTTGAGGAGTCTTCCCGTCTTCGGAACTACAGGACCAGCTCTGCAATGTACCCGGTTCCTCCTCAGTCGGGTGCAGAACGGGTCCCTGTGGCTTAATGAAGAAATTCCAATACATGCCGCAGACATTAATCGGCTTACAGGGCTATCTCAAACTGGTGCAGATGTCTCCACTGCGGGCCAGACATCCTCCAAGCGCGCCCGAAAGTCGGCTGACGCGGACCTCTACACCAAGTATGGCACTCGCAGGGGTGGTAAAGGTGCCAAGATAGATTTGATAAACGTACCAGAAATCCGGTTCGCTTGCTACCTGATCGCTAGCAAGACCATGCGCCACTACACGAAGGGAGAGTGCACTCTGGACACCATTTCCATTGCAGAACATTGCGTCCAGGGAGCCAGGTTGAATTGGAGCTCGTTTGTGTTGAAGGAACTCTTCGCGGCTTGCGAAGACAACTACAAGCGGACTACAAGTTTTATCTATGGGTACTTGATCTTAGCGTTCGCCATGTGGAAATGGCACCTTCCTCCTATCCGAACATCAGCGGAGATCACCGTGAGCCAGCCGCTCGCGATGAAATATTCCCCCTGGCAGGTGTCCATGGACCCCAGCAGCAAGCAGGTGAACGCCGAGGTGTTCCGGGAGTGGTATAGGATGATGACCGATGTGGTCACTCACCAGCAACGGGTGCCCCGGAACCTGTTGGATGAATACAGTGAACAGGTGTGGTTTGGCGTCAGCCACAGCCACACTTTCATCCGGCCAGCTTGCGTACCGCACCACACCTTTCATATGGCGCCCCTTCGCTTCCAGCTGAACGACAATGTTTTCCACAGGGAGGTCTCGGCGTGGCCGGGGGTTTCTCAGCACGTCCGCAACGGGATCATCCGCTACAATTTTGAGGGGATGAGGTCCGCACAGCAGCCTGCCGCGACCGGCGCAGGGGGATCTTCACAAGTTGCGGCGGAGACAACACCAGATGCAGCTGGGACCGCACCGGACCTGCCGGAATCGCTGGTCCCCATCGTCGAGAATTTCAACGACCAGGCACGGCGACTCAACGTGGCAACCCAGGTTGTTTCCAGTGGTGCCCCTATATTTCCTTCTTTTGCTGAATTTCATATTAATCGGTCCCGTGGTCTCTCCAATACCGCCCCCCTCGTTTCCCCCATTCCCACTAACCTGTTCACTTCTACCACCCCCCTCATCACACCAATGGGTGAACCGGGCCCCGAACCCGATTCCTCCGACCCACCTCCATCCAAAAGGGCCCGCACTACGGTCACAGACCCAGTGGTGGATCTTACGGAGGATGATCCACCAGCCACTCTGCCCACAACAACCTTGATTCCGGGGGAACCACTGATTGATCCGGCAGATTTCCTCAATCTGCGTCTTCCTCCCACCTCTTTCACTCCATCCACCGCCCCCTCCACCAGCCGACCACATGCCACCTCCCCCAATCCGTCCAACTCCTCAGCCACTGTGTCAGATTCTTTGATCCGGGAACTTTTCGGCGGTGACCACGGGGCGGAGGTCACCTCCAGTACTGCAGCCGTGGTACCACCGGTTGACCCCGTGGCCACATCCCGGGATCCTCTTCCCACTATATCTGTTCAGCCAGCAACAGTTGGGGCTGAGTCGGCCGGCCCTTCCACAGAGCAGACCACGCAGCAGGACCGGCCGGAGCCTGATATGGCCACTTCGGTGCAGCAACAGACGCCGGTCCATCCTCCAGAGACTTCAGGCCGACCAGCGGCCATGGGCCAATCTTCGCAGGAACAGACGCCAGAGCAGGGTGCACCCAGCACAACAAATGCAAAACAATTGAGTCCAGCACAGCTGTACCTGCTCATTCAGCGGGCGGCCCTCAAGGCCGAGTAGATTCACATAGAGCTACAGCGGCGGTGCACCGAGCAGCGGAATCAGATCACGGCGCTTACTGAACAGCGCAATCAGCTGCTGCGGGAGAAGACCAACCTCCAGGAGCAGGTCAACATTGCTATCCAGGCGATCTCCAGCGTATGGCCCACTGCACGGGCTCACCATGCTCCACTTCCCACCAGAATCGAGGAGGACACTATCGCACTACAGGCTCACCACCTCAGGGAATTTTTCACTATTGTTTGCAGGGAGAACCAGGAGCTACAAGCGGCGTTAGCCGCACGGCCTACCCTTCCAGATCTACCCAGTGACCATTCAGGACAGGTAACTACCAAACAGACGCAGGCATTTAGTCTACAAGCAACTCTCCATTCCACTGCAGCCGCGGCTTCTGCCCTTCTGCGCAGTTTGCAGGAGTGCTCACTCGCGTTAACTGTCAAGACGCAGCCCATCGCTGCCCAGCTGCAACAGATTGCTCGGGACATTCAGGTGACCACGGACCCTGCAAGGTTAGATCAGCTCTACGCCCAGTCAGACGAGCTGGAACTTCACATGCAACAGACTGAGGCCGAATCAGCAGCGGCCAAGCACGTCATCCGGGAGATTCGTCCGCCCCTTCGCACCCATGCTGACGCTATGCACCAGCTGGATGCCAAGGCCGAGGGCCAGCTCGCCACGCTGTTCGGGGCTGCCCCGACGCCCATAGACGAAGCCACCGCCAACCAAATCTCGCAAGACGCCGACTTGCTGATGCAGGAATGGCAGCAAGCAGTGGCGACCTTCACAGAGCTCTGAGAATCAGCACTCCGCCGGGTCCCGGAGTTGGGGCCCTTGTTTGGCCAACCGGATGGCGGAGCACAGCAGGAAAGGCCGGTGGAAGAAGGAACAACAGAGCAGGGCACGGAAGCCAGTGGGGGAATGGAAATAGAAACTGTTATTTGTGATTGACTCACGGACGAGTCAAGGAATTGTGGTTGGGGCCTGTTGGGGCCCTTGTTTTTGTTTAAGTTTTGAACTTTTGGCCAAGACAGTTTGAACTTTGACTCTTTTTGAGTTGTGGAATAAATACACATGGCAACCGCGACCGCGCCGCAGCGACCAGGAGTTGCGGAGCTACCAAGGTGGCGCGGAAGCACTTGATAACTGGAGATCGAGCAGAGATAAGTGCAGATGAAAGAAACACAGCAGAAAACAGAAAGTAGAACATGCAGACATCAGAAGAGAAGCTGGGAAAAGCCAGAGTGAAGACACAGAGAAGCCGTCAGTCGCGAGGAGCGGGTGAATAAAAGGCGATCACCCGGCTGAAGAGGTTGCTGTTGTTGTGTTGAGGGTTGAATGGATGCGAGAGAAGTCGCGAGGATCAAGACCTGAGGAAGGATGCGCAGAGCAGCTGCGGAAGAATCATACCTGTTCTTCCTCTAGGTTCTTACTTTCTATGTTCTTCCTTTCTGTTCTCAAACCCATCTGTATCCGACTTGTGAGTTGTCAGAGAAGAAAGCTATGTAATCATGTATTCGGCCAGAAGAATAATATAAGGAAGGGTTGCTGTCTCAATACGTTGTTCATGCGTTCTAATGTGTTTACACTGATTTAAAAATTTTAAGTTGCGACTGTCTGAATACTTAATTAGTGATCTTGCATGTGTAATTTGGTATATGTAATGGATGCACTTTCTTTCTTTGGTTGCGGGTTTATTCCTTACCATTGATCTTATCCCCTTATGCATGTGGTCGCGACACGCCTCGGGTGAGACGCACTGCTCTCCAAGAGCAGGGTGAAAATGCCAGCGTGTTCCTAGACTACACCGGACCCCTTGTTGGCCACAACTCTTGAACCTGGGTCTTGTGTGAGACACGACTTTCGCTAACACTAAGTAAAAATTCCATAGGCTTCTGCTTTGTTGTTTGTTTTAGTGCCAAGAGATCCCATTTGATTTCAAACTTGAATTTTCTCAACTACATTCAAAATATAGTGTCACACGCACCCAGGATCTACTAGGTTGGATTTGAATTATGCCCGTCGAAAAAACAAATAGGAACGTTTAAGAGTGATTCTTCGAAATTATTCTTCATGGTCTCCTTTCCAAGACATTGTTGAGGGGTAGATTTCTGATTTGTGCTTGGGGATATATATGTCTTTCAACAACTAAAGATATCCAGGTTCTTTCCTCAATTTGGAGAAGAATTGTCTATTTTAAATCCTTTTGAAAAATAAACCTCAGCACGATTACCCAAGCCATGGCAGTGAATTTCCTTGGATTTGATTTTATATCTTGAAAGATCTGCTTATTTGTAGCGAGACATTGTTTCCAGATGAGAAAATAAAGTAAGCTTAGCCAAAATCTCTTAATAGTATTCTTATTTTTGAAAGAGTAAGGAAACAAGTTCCTCCAATTTGAATAGAAGTCCTCAATGTTTTGGGTGAAATTTAAGTCAATTTCCATAGCTTTGATGAGGAGATTCCAAAAGGCCTTTGCAAAATTACAACTAACAAAGAAGTGATTTATGGTTTCTTCCTCACTATTGCACATGGGGCATCTCGAAGGTCCAACTATGCCTCTCTTCTTTAAATTATCAGCTGTTAATATCTTACCTTTTAGGACAGTCCATATGAAGATCCTTATTTTTGGAAGAGACTTTGTTTTCCACACTACTTTCCAGAGGGGCCAAGACAGAGTGTTCCCTTGATCTTGGAGCTTGATGTAGCATGATTTAACACTGAATGCTCCTCCTATTGGATTCCATCTAAAGGTGTCCCATTGACCTTGTTTGATTGGGGCAACACCTTTTAACAGGAAAGTTAAGGTTTCCCATTGGAGAAATAGGGTCGAAAGGATAGGAGGATATTTCCAACTTGTCCAAATTCCATTTTCTTGACTCCAATTAGAGATCTGCTCCAGTTGCGTTATTCCATTTTTATTCAACCAAGTTCTGAAAGGGCATGTTAGGGTCCTGTGATTTGGAAAATTGGCAGACCAAATGACAGGGTAACATGGAACCAAGCTTTGGAGTCCGAGGACCTAGCCTTCCTAGACTTAGAGATGGATCTCTCTGTTGGGTGCAAAGGATGTGTTCTTTTTGCTCTAGGGTTTTTATTTTAGGCTAGTTATTAGGTGTAGGGTTTGCTGATTATTTTGGTTGGGTAAGATGGTAAAATGAAAAGGTTGAGTGAGAGTTGGTCAAAGTCATTAGGCTATGGAGTCAATGAAAGTCGAGAGTGTCTAAATGATGAAACAGAGGGTGTTGCAGGGCCAATTTAGCAAGGTTAATGGATGCTTAAGGCGATGTATGAGGTGGAGTGAACATCAAGTTTGGGAAAAACTAGGAGGTCTTAAATACATATAGTTAAAAGTTACAACTCATGAGGTAGGGAAAACCATTAAGCTCAATGAAAAATACTTAAACTGATAAATATCCAAGATAAACATTCCAATGAAACATAGAAAGGATAAGAGATTCTAACTTTAGAAATTCACCTTTAGAATTTGGGAAAACATATAAGATAACACAAATAACTCCATGGAAGGCCCAAGGCATATAATATCCTAAGAAATAAATGCCAAAATAACTATTTTCACCTAATTCTAGAGTAATTTTCCTTAAAAAACTCAAAAATATCTATTTGCAATAAATGAGTGTGTTTTGTTGACTTTTGGTCCAAAACACACTAGACAGTCTCTATGCGCAAGCGCCACTTCAGTAGAAAATATGGTCTTTTGTGGCTAAGTTTTGGACCCCTTCTTGATGTCGGATTTGGCTCTGTGATGGCTCGTTGGAAAGCTTGATGAGTCTAATTTCCAGAAATACTTGAGTTGTATTGATTGAGTACCATTTACTTGTCCAAAAACCAAGTCTCCCAACACTGCTCTGTGTGCAGCACCTGGTTTGAAAATGAGGCAGAAAGGTCAAAATTTTGATGTGTTTTGACTTTTTGAGGGGTCAAAACTGCTCCAAATGATCTGAAATTTTGTGAGCAGACTATTGGTGATGTGAGGAATCCAAAAATGTAAGGTTGGCAAGCTAAGGATGCACCAAATTTGTGCGTAGCGCCCAGGGTGCTGCACACAGAGGCCTCAAAATTTTGAAAAGACAAAATTTTGTTCAATTTGGCCCAAAATTTGTGGAGAGGTCCCTCAAGAGGTCTTGGAAACTTGTTGAGAAGCCTCAGCCAAAAATCCAAGGCTATCATGGCTTTTTACCTCTTTTAGTGTTTTATTTTCAAGCAATGCCTTCTTAAGCTTTGCCTTAGCAATTTGATTTCTAAGGGCATAGTGTTTAGTTATTTTCCTTCCGAGCTCAAGGGCCTTGTTTGCCTTCTCCAATTTGTCTTGTAAATTCATATTGGCCCTCTCAATCCAAGGATCCATATCAAACTCTATGTCTCTGTCAAGTAGCTCACTGATAGGAATTTTCTTAGCTAGGGCAGATTCTTCTTCCCTCTCTTTGGCCAAGGCTTTTCTCAGCCCAAGGGTCCTTGGCCTCCTTCTAGGCTGTTCCTCTTCTTCTTCTTCACTCTCTGGATGGGTCTTCTTGTATTATTATAATTGCACCTTTGCCTTTATGGCTTGTCTTCGGGCCCTGAGTGCCCTTACCTCATAAATTTCCATGTGTGCACTCCTTTTCCGGTTCTCCCAATCTAAGACATCATATTTGTACTTGGCTCTATGCAACTCTGCCTGAAGATCTCTTATTTGGGCATTCTTACTTTGGAGGAGTGACCTAGAGATTTTCTCTTCTTCCTCACTATCAATATGTAGAAGTTCAAATTCTCTCTCTTCATTATGTTGATCCTCAACATTTTCATCCCTTTTTTTTTACCTTTGTCCAATGGTTTGATAGTTGGAGAAGAGATGGCCCCTTTCCCTTTTGAGGCAGCAAACACATCCCTCTTCCCCCTGTGATATGAAAAATCAAAAGGTCTAATGATTTCTGCTCTAGGGTCCTTGTCATAAATTTTATCATCTGCTGGAAAGCCTTCTTTCTTGTAGGTTTTAACCCTGTATAGAAATTATCTACGAACGAATATTTAAAATAGAAAATACACAATAGTGAGAGCATAAAACATAAAACATATAAACACAAAGATTTTCCCCTGGATCCCAAATCGGGACGACCATCTTGATTTTCGTTATATTCCTTTTGGTGTTACAACACATGTATATACATCTTGACATACATAAACCCAAGCCATTAACTTCTGGGATTGACAAATAACCGTAGTTCCTTGATGGGATCTACAAAATACAGGGAGCTGAAAACCATCTTGCCCGAAAACCATGTGCACCATGCTAAAACCATGGTAGTTCACCAGGAAAATAAGGACCAAATTTTTTTTAGGGGGTGCTATGGAACCCTATGGAGAGCTCACCTTTGGTGACCCCATGTATGTTGCTTGTTGTGATATGCCGGTGTTTCGAGAAAAACATGGGGGGGTTTGTTGGGTCAGAAACCTCCCACGGATCGGAGCATGCTGTTCGGAGGGACTCACACACAACCATGTATGTGCTAAATTCTAGATAACAACGATAGTAGAACTCACTGATCACCATTCAGTGTGAATCATGAGGTCAGACTGACAACCCTTCTTCCTCTTCAACCTGGAAAACAAGAAAGAACATGCACGGAAACCTAGTTGTACAGCATATATTTCTCCTAAACGTTAGTGTAATCCATGTGAAACATTATATAAACCATAATAAATTCTTAATAATCAATCTTTTCACATATGCAAATAGATATTAACACGTAAGTTCAGGAACAAGATGGTTCTTCATTATTACGAACAGCATGTACAGAAATAAAGAGTGGAGAGATCACCTGAATCCTTCCACGATCTTCGAACAGACCGTCGTCTGGATCCGTCCCACCCTTGCCTCGCTAAGATACTTTCAAGACTTGTGCACTCGAGATGGCATATAAATGGATGAACATCTCTAGGAAACAAGGGTTTCCTGTATAAATCTGGGAAAGTGCAGGAGGCACAGGGAATCAGACTTGAATTGGGATTCCAACAGAGTATAATGTCTATAAAATTTCTCTCTCCCTTAGGCCATGCACATGAGGGGCTTTTATACTCCCTCAAAGTAGTTTCAATCAGTTGGAAACAGTTGGCCACGTGCTGGGGTGGTTGAACTACTGGAGTAACCATCAACCCAACTCGAAAATAGGGAATTTTTATATATTTTTTAATGATTTTAATGGCATACGTGGAAAAGTACATGTGGACTCGCGTATACACACGGAAAAGTCTGGGCATACTCGCATATGGGATTTTTAACACTGTTTTTTATGAATTTTGTTCAAGTCTTTGGGAATGGGTGCCCAAGGCCATGGAGACAATCATGAATCACATGAGGGTGAAAAATGATGCTATAACGAGAGGGCTATCACCCCCGCGTGTGATTAGTTGTGGAAAGAATGTAACACAAACCCAACATTCTCCCACTTATTTTCTTTTGCGGTGCATAGGAGAGCTAAGTCATTGGCCACGACTTTCTGACACCATTGTTTCTCTACACCAAGAGAACTTCTGAGTGCTCACAGACTTTGTTAATGCATCTGCAACCTTCTTCAAAGTGTCCACCTTTACCAGCAACACCCTTTTAGCCTCAACCATATCTCTAACAAAGTGATATTGAACATCAATGTGCTTTGTCTTTGAATGGTAAGCAGGGTTCTTAGCCAAGAAAATTGCACTTTGGCTATCACAGTCTATCCTTATAGCTTGCTGTACCAACCCCATACTTGAACACAATCTATGCAACCAAATTGCTTCCTTGCTTGCATGAGTGGCTGCTATGTATTCTGCCTCTGTAGTTGAAAGAGCCACTACAGACTGTCTTTTACTCATCCAACTGACTGCGCCTCCAAATAGGCTAAACACATACCCACTTGTAGATCTTATTTGGTCCAGATCTACAGCCCAGTCTGCATCAACAAAACCACGAATGTCCAACATTCTTTCCAATCTTGGTCTTCCTTGGTAGCACAAGCCATAATCACTAGTGCCACGTAAATATCTGAAAACCCGCTTCACTGTTGTCCAATGCTCCTTCCCTGGGTTTGACATAAACCTGCTCAATACTCCCACTACATGTGCAACGTCTGGTCTAGTACAGACCATTGCATACATCAGGCTACCCACTGCACTTTCATATGGAACATGGGACATATCCTCCTCTTCTTCTTATGTCTTGGGACAATGTTTAGCAGAAAGATTTACACCTACAGGAATAGGAAAATTCACCGATTTACTATCCTGCATATTGATCCTATGCAATATAGTCTCGACATAATTCCTCTCGTTTAAACAGAGCTTCTTCTTTTCCCGATATCTCTTAATTTCCATGCCCAAAATATAGTTTGTAGCACCAATATCCTTCATGTCGAATGTGGAGAAAAATTGGGTCTTAAAATCTTGGATAATTCCTTTTTCATTTCCAATCAACAACATATCATCCACATAAAAGACCAAATAAATAACACGGTCACCAATTAATTTAAAAATAAACACGATTTGATCCTCCTTATGGTGGTAAGTCCCCGTATATAGGTATCAAATTTCTGATACCACATCCTTAGTGTTGTTTTATTGTACGAGAGAATTCTTTAACATGCATACCGGCTCTTTCTTCCCGTCACCGCCAAAGCCTTCGGTTGCTTCCTTGTAGATCTCCTCTTCAGGATCTGCGTGAAGAAAATATTTCTTCACATCCACTCTGTTCTACCTCAAAATAAAATGGCAATGATAGATAAAGTAATGTGTTGAAGATTGCAACAAGAAACAGTGAAGGAGGCATCCTGAAACATCATTCCTGATCCTAGTTGGAAAATAATCACTTAAACTAGGTGGGGCCCACACAGGTGATTTTTGTCGCAAAGTCTATTTTTAGACTATGTCTATTTTTAGACATGTCGATCATATTCTATGAGTTGCGGGATGCTATTTGTGGATGGTTGATCAAGTTTGAAAAACATATGGACTTCTATTTTTAGACATATTGGGCGGAATCTATTTTTAGATTGCCAGTCTAAAAATAGATATGTCGAATATTATTAGCTCTTAATAATATTTGGACTCTAAACATTATCTTATTCTCTTAGAGCACTTTAGTTAAGTGCACAGATGTGTGCTTATTCGGTGACGGAAGAATTACCGCGCTATTCTGAGGGTTTCTTCGGAAACTAATACATATTGGACTTCAGTTAGAACTCGTATTCGGTTTAGTGAGTTAACACCTTAAGTAGTTGGTGGAGTTGTGTTCAGTTTAACTCAGTTAGACACAGTTGAGCTAGTTGTATCTAGTCTAACTGATTGATACACTAGTGAGAGTGGTGTGAATTAATTAATAATTAATTCACTAAATAGTAACTCATTAATCAACTGAAGAATACATCAGTTAACTACAGTGCATGGCAGTTCAGTGGAGACCAGTGGAGAGGTAGGTGAAAGAGCAAGTGTGACTATCAGTTGTGACTATAGTGATGCATTGATTGCATCCAACACTCAGTGGAGATGCCTATGAGGATTGCACAGTGAAAGCTTGGTGAATTCAAGTTCATGCAGAGCCATTCTTTAGCAGGGATTGCGCAGTAGAGGCAGGCTAGCAGGTGGCAAAGATCGGTGCATGGATTTGCTAGATCGGGCCTGATTAGTGTGTAGCGATTGTATTGTACTGAGAGCTTGATATGATTAGCTTTGTATGAGGATTGTTACATGATCTCTATGACATATATTATATACAGATAGTTGGGGTTTTCAGCTTCAGGCTTTCCCGTTAAACAACTGTGTTAATGTGTGTGAATTTTTATTGTTTCATGTGTGCATTGCAATCTTAATTTAATTTCCGCAAATGATCAATGGTGGAATAGATTATGTATTTTGCATGAAGTTAAAATAGTGTGAGATCAGGAGAATATTGGACATATAACACATAAGTTATATAATTTCTACATAATCTATTAAAAATAAATTTGACAACGGGAGAAAAAATAATACCAAGAAAATCAATTCCCAACACTGGGAATAACCTTTTCTACCAACCAAGCTTTGTGTTCTCACCTTTTCCTTCTACATTCATATTCTTCTTAAACACCCATTTTCTCCCAGGTAAACTTCCTTCCGACCGGCAACTCCACGGATCCCATGCCTCATTTTTTTGTACGAGGATGTGAGTTTTTAACCACTGAACATAAATGATACAGAATCTTATAGCAGAAAATAAACAATAGCGAGAGCATAAAACATAAAACAGATAAACATAGAGATTTTCCCCTGGATCCCAAATCGGGACGACCAACTTGATTTTTCAGTATATTCCTTTTAGTGTTACAACACATATATATACATGCCGAAGCATACATAAACCCCAATCCATTAACCCTGGATTAGAACATAACCGTAGTTCCCTTGACCGGATCTACAAAATACCAGGGGCCGAAAACCATCGAACCCCAAAACCATGTGCAAAACCATGCACAAAACCATGGGCGGATCCGCCTATGAGTGGGTCCACACAAAAAACAAATTTTGGCCAGGGCGCTGCCCCGGACCCCAACGGTGGGGACTGCTTCGCCCCTCGTGACCCCCCAGCTACGCCCGACGCAACATACAACGCGTGGGGCTAATCGTGGAAAGAATATAACACATACCCAACATTCTCCCACTTGTTGTTTTCTTTCCACGGGGGGCCATAGGAGAGCTTAGTCATTGGCCCAATTCTTCAACACCCATTGTTTCTCTACACCAAGAGAACTTCTGAGTGCTCACAGACTTCGTCAATGCATCTGCAACATTCTTCAAAGTGTCCACCTTTATCAGCAACACCCTTTTAGCCTCAACCATATCTCTAACAAAGTGATATTGAACATCAATGTGCTTTGTCTTTGAATGATAAGCAGGGTTATTAGCCAAGAAAATTGCACTTTGGCTATCACAGTCTATCCTTATAGCTTGTTGTACCAACCCCATACTTGAACACAATCTTTGCAACCAAACTGCTTCCTTGCTTTCATGAGTGGCTGCTATGTATTCTGCCTCTGTAGTTGAAAGAGCCACTACAGACTGTCTTTTACTCATCCAACTGACTGCGCCTCCCAATAGGCTAAACACATACCCACTTGTAGATCTTCTTTGGTCCAGATCTCCAGCCCAGTCTGCATCAACAAAACCACGAATGTCCAACATTCTTTCTAATCCTAGTCTTCCTTGGTAGCACAAGCCATAATCACTAGTGCCACGTAAATATCTGAAAACCCGCTTCACTGCTGTCCAATGCTCCTTCCCTGGGTTTGACATAAACCTGCTCAATACTCCCACTGCATGTGCAATGTCTGGTCTAGTACAGACCATTGCATACATCAGGCTACCCACTGCACTTGCATATGGAACATGGAACATATCCTCCTCTTCTTCTTGTGTCTTGGGACACTGTTCAGCAGATAGCTTTACACCTACAGGAATAGGAACTTTCACCGGTTTACTATCCTGCATATTGAACCTCTGCAATATAGTCTCGACATACTTCCTCTGGTTTAACCAGAGCTTCCTCTTTGCCCGATCTCTCCTAATTTCCATGCCCAAAATATAGTTTGCAGCACCAAGATCCTTCATGTCGAATTTGGAGAACAGTTGGGTCTTCAAATCTTGGATAATTTCTTTGTCATTTCCGATCAACAACATATCATCCACATACAAGACCAAATAAATAACACGGTCACCAATTAATTTAAAATAAACACAGTGATCCTCCTTGCTTCTGGTGAAGCCAAGTCCCCGTGTATAGGTATCAAATTTCTGATACCACATCCTTGGTGACTGTTTTAACCCATACAGAGACTTCTTCAACCTGCATACCAGTTCTTTCTTACCCTTCACCATAAAGCCTTCAGGTTGCTTCATGTAGATCTCCTCTTCTAGATCCCCGTGAATAAATGTTGTCTTCACATCCATCTATTCTATCTCAAAATCAAATGCAACAGCAACAGATAAAAGTAATCTAATAGAAGTAATTTTGGCAACAGGAGAAAAAATATCACCAAAATCAATTTCCGGCACTTGGGAATAACCTTTGCTACCAACCGAGCTTTCCATTTCTCCACCTTGCCTTCTACATTCATCTTCTTCTTAAACACCCATTTGCTCCCGATGGGCTTCCTTCCATCCAGCAACTCCACCGGATCCCATGCCTCATTTTTATGCAAGGATGCCATTTCATCAACCATGGCTTCCTTCCAGAGTTTTTCAACCTCTAAATCTACTGCCTCCTTGACAGTTCTAGGATCATCATCAGTTATAGTTACACCTGCTTTGAACATACAGCGATTTTGAAACGCTTCTGGTTGCCTTCTTTCCCGAACTGATCTTCTCAAAGCTAGAGTTTGTGGCTCTTCCTCTTCTAAATCTTCTTCTGCTGTAGAGTCTGATTCATCCTCCTTTAGCTCAAACTCTATCTTCTAAGGTTCCTTTGGTATGATTTCATGTTTAACAACATCTTTCACCTCTCTAAACACCACATCTCGGCTATACACAACCTTCCTTGTTTCCAGGTTCCAAAGCTTGTAACCTTTTAAACCAACCTTATACCCAATAAAGATGCACCTTTCAGATTTATTATCCAACTTGGTCCTTTTCTCCTTTGGAACATGTACATATGCATCACATCCAAATACCCTTAGATGTGAAAGAGAGGGTTTCTTACCGGTCCATACCTCATGTGGAGTCTTATCCTCCAACGCTGATGAAGGTGATCTGTTAACTAAGTAACATGCAGTCTCCACTGCCTCTGCCCAGAATTCTTGTCCTAACCCGGTACCACTGAGCATGCTTCTTGCCTTTTCCATCAATGTTCTATTCATTCTTTCTGCAACTCCATTTTGCTGAGGTGTGTATGGAGTAGTCTTCTGCCGTGCTATACCACACTTCTTACAGAACTCTTCAAATTCCTTCTTGCAGAACTCCCCACCATTATCTGTCCTCAATGCCTTTATCTTCTTTTCTGTCTGGTTTTCCACCAGGGCCTTAAATTCTTTAAATTTGTCAAAGACTTCAGATTTCTTCCTCGAGAAATATATCCATGTATTCCTTGAGAAGTCATCTATGAATGAAACATAGTACACAGACTTTCCCAGTGATGGAACTGACACAGGTCCAAACACATCACTGTGCACAAGTTTTAATATCTTGTTCGCCCTCTTAGCACCAGAAGGAAAACTCACCCGATTCTGCTTCCCATATACACAATGTTCACAGAAATCGAAATCCGGAGAGCAATTAGACATACCTTCTACCATACCATTTCTATGCAGTATCCGAAGGCCCTTCTCTCCAATATGTCCAAGCCTTTGATGCCATAACATGGTCTTTTCTCCAGAGATAGCTAGGCTTTCCGCTCCACTTTCAGGAACCATAGAACTATTACACCCATCAATAACAGTGCTACCTTGTAGCTTGTATAGAGTTCCAATTCGAACTCCCCGCATTAGTACGGTGTACGAACCATCTTGCGAGGACGCCATTTCTCGAACACTATTTTTACACCATCATCACATACATGCAATCAGATTTCTAGCCAATGCAGGAATATGCAGAACACCAGGAAGTGTTCTAATCCTTCCACCTTCCAGCTTCAACTTGACCTTTCCACGTCCGACGATTATGGCCTTCCTATCATCCCCTAGGAATACATCACCATCATATTTCTCATACTCACAGAACCACTCCCTATGCGGAGTGAAGTGAAAGGATGCACCTCAGTCAATCAACCATGACTCATGATCTACATGTGTGTTTGAAGAAGAAGCCAAATACACATCCCCACCTTCATCCGAGGTGGTTTTTGCCTCTGCATAAGGAGCATCATCGGGGCCTTTCCTTTCTTGGGAGCTTTAGATGCGCACTCCTTTTGGTGAGGCATCTTCAAATTTCCGGCCATACCTTTTTTAGCAAACTTTTCCAGGAGATTTGAATCTCCCTCTGAATTCTGGATCTCCTCGAAACCTTATTCTTGTTGCATTTTTGGCACCTTCCTCATATGAATGAGCATATCCATCGCTCCATATTTCTCCGTCTCATTTCCTCCAACAGCAAGGTTGAGACAATGTCATCAAAATTCAAGGTAGTTGTATTTCTACCTATTGCAATAACCAGACTCTCCCACGAATCTGGTATAGAACATAACAAACTAATGCACTCATCTTCATCTGATATTTTAATATCAGCAGATGATAGCTAGCTTACCACAGTATTGAAGGCATTCCTATGCTCTATCACCGAGTCTCCATCCTTCATCCTCAGGTTATACAGCTTTTTCTACAGGAACAATTTATTCACCAGAGACTTAGATTGGTACAAAGTCTGATTTTTTCCAACAAATTATTAGTGTGCTTTGATACAGTCAAAAATACTGAATCTGAGACACACAACCGTATTGTGCTCTTTGCCTTCTGATCCAATTTCTTCCGGTCTTCATCTGACATTGTCGTTGGTTTAGTACCTGGATCTACCACGATCCACTGGTCCTTATCCACCAGCAGATCCTCCATCTTGAGCTTCCAAAACTCAAAACTCTGACCATTAAATTTCTCGATCTCTATCTTCCCATTGCTCGCCATCTTCTTTCACAGCAAGAATCAATCCTGCAGATCTCCCACTGAACAGGGTCTACCTCAGGCCCAAGCCAAAAAACCCTCATCAGCAAAGGCATCGCCAGGCCCAGGCTTGACTACGTCTGGGAATGTGGGTTTTAACCTGGAGAGCATAATTATCACCATAATGAATATTATAACGGAAAATAACAATATACAATAAGCAGTGCATAAAACATAACAGAATAAACACGAAGGTGCCCATGGATCCCAAATGGATAAGCCAGCTCCAATTTTCATTATATTCACAGTGTTACAACACATATATATACATGCCGAAGCATACATAAACCCAATCCATTAACCCTGGATTAGAACATAACCGTAGTTCCCTTGACCGGATCTACAAAATACCAGGGGCTGAAAACCATCGTACCCCAAAACCATGTGCAAACTCATGCACAAAACATGGGTGGGTCCGCTTATGAGTGGGTCCGCACACCAAAAAAATTTTCATCGGGGCGCTGCCCTGGACTGCAACAATGGGGGCTGCCTCCCCCATGTGACCCCACAACACATGATCGATGCAACGTACGATCGTGGGGGCTAATGCATTAAGAAGAATATAACACCTTGCCCAACAAAGGATGCCATTTTCATCCTTTGGCCCCCTTCTGCAGAGTTTTCCATCTCTGAATCTCTTGCCTCACGGCAGTTAAGGATCATCATCGATTATAATTAAAGCAAATTTGAACGAAAAACGGAAAGGACCTTACCTTTGGTTGTCTTGTTTTCCCAGAGGCATTTTTCTCACAGTGGAGTTTGTGGCTCTTCCTCTTCTAAGTCTTCTTACATTGTGAAGTCTAATTCATCCTCCTTTAGCTCAAACTCTATCTTCTCGGGTTCCTTTGGTATGAATTCATGTTTAACAACATCTTTCACTTCTCTAAACACCACATCTCGGCTGTACACAACCTTCCTTGTTTCTGGGTTCCAAAGCTTGTAACCCTTTAAACCATCCTTATACCCAATAAAGATACACCTTTCAGATTTATTATCCAACTTGGTCCTTTTCTCCTTTGGAACATGTACATATGCATCACATCCAAATACCCTTAGATGTGAAAGAGAGGGTTTCTTACCAGTCCATGCCTCATGTGGAGTCTTATCCTCCAACGCTGATGAAGGTGATCTGTTAACTAAGTAACATGCAGTCTCCACTGCCTCTACCCAGAATTCTTGTCCTAACCCGGTACCACTGGGCATGCTTCTTGCCTTTTCCATCAGTGTTCTGTTCATTCTTTCTGCAACTCCGTTTTGCTGAGGTGTGTATGGAGTAGTCTTCTGCCGTGCTATACCACACTTCTTACAGAACTCTTCAAATTCCTTCTTGCAGAACTCCCCACCATTATATGTCCTCAGCACCTTTATCTTCTTCTCTCTTTGGTTTTCCACCAGAGCCTTAAATTCTTTAAATTTGTTAAAGACTTCAGATTTCTTCCTCAAGAAATATATCCATGTATTCCTTGAGAAGTCATCTATGAATGAAACATAGTACACAAACTTTCCCAGTGATGGAACTGACACAGGCCCAAACACATCACTGTGCACAAGTTCTAATATCTTGTTTGCCCTCTTAGCACCAGAAGGAAAACTCACCCGATTCTGTTTCCCATATACACAATGTTCACAGAAATCGAAATCCAGAGAGAAATTAGACATACCTTCTACCATACCATTTCTATGCAGTATCTGAAGGCCCTTCTCTCCAATATGTCCAAGCCTTTGATGCCCGCAGCATAGTCTTTTCTCTAAGAGACCGCTAAGTTTCCGCTCCACTTTTGGGGAACCATAGAACTATTGCACCCGATAATAACGGTGATTCTGAGAAACTTGTATAGAGTTCCAATCTGAAATCCTGCGTGTACGGTGCTCCCAGACATCTTACCATATATCTTTCAAAACACTTGTTTTTACACTGCATCATCATCTTGCCCCAAAAATCAGATTTAAAGCCAATGCGAATGTCTAGAACACGGAAGTAGTACTAAATTCAACTTGCGACTTCAACTTGTCTAATTTCACGTCCGAAAATTAAAACTGTAATCCCCCTAGAGAACATCTTTGTAAATCATATTTCTCATACTCGCAGAACCACTCCCTATGGGGAGTGAAGTGAAAGGATGCACCTGAGTCAATCAACCATGACTCATGATCTACATGTGTGTTTGAAGAAGAAGCCAAATACACATCCACACCTTCATCCGAGGTGGTTTTTGCCTCTGTAGAAGGAGCATCATCAGATCCCTTTCCTTTCTTAGGAGCTTTAGATCTCCAGTCCTTTTTATAGTGCCCTTCCTTTCCGCATTTCCAGCATACATTTACAAAATTTCCAGGAGATTTAGATCTCCCTCTAGATTTGGATCTCCCGCTAGAAACCTTATTCTTGTTTCTGTTTTGGGACCTTCCTTGTACAGATAAGGCATCTCCATTTTTTCCCTCCATATTTCTCCGTCTCATTTCCTTCGACAACAAGGCTGAGACAATTTTATCAAAATTCAAGATAGGTGTATTGCTACCTATTGAAATAACCAGACTGTCCCACGAATTTGGTAGAGAACACAAAAAACTGGTGCACTTAACTTCATCTGAGATTTTAATATCAACAGATGACAACTGACTTCTACCGTATTGAAGGCATTCAGATGCTCTGTCACCAAATCTCCATCCTTCATCCTCGAGTTATACATTTTTTTTCCACGAGAACAATTTATTCACCAAAGACTTAGATTGGTACAAAGTCCCTAACTTGTCACAAGGGTCTTCACTTTAGCAACTTCCCTATGTACATTCTATAATCTTGAATGCGGAACCTTTTATTGTGTTGTGCTCTTAGCCTTCTGATCCAGTTTCTTCTAGTCTTCATCGACATTTTTTCGGCGGTTTGGTACTCGGATCTACCGCGATCATGATCTTTGTCACTAGCGGTCCTCCATCTTGTTCCCACAACTCAAAACTCTGACCATTAAATTTCTCAATCTCTATCTTCCGGTAGCTATACATCTTGTTCACCGCAAGTAAGTCTCGCAGGATCTCCAACATGAACGAGTCCAGACCTCGAGCTCGAGAAAAAAAACCCCTCGGGAGCAAAACGTCCTTGAGTAAAGGCACTGCGGTACCAAATGTGGGTTTTAACCTATATAAGTATCTACGAAT